>PITA01014215.1:0-54416 GCA_004023965.1 Spilogale gracilis | reverse complement strand
CTGGTATCCAAGATCTATAAAGAACTCCTCAAACTCAACACCCAAAAAGAAGATGAACACATCAAAAAATGGGCAAAAGACATGAAGAGGCACTTCTCCACAGAAGATATACAAATGGCTAACAGACACATGAAAAAATGTTCAGCGTCACTATCAGGGAAATTCAAATCAAAACCACACTGAGATACCACCTTACACCAGTCAGAATGGCCAAAATTAACAAGACAGAAAACAACAAGTGTTGGAGAGGCTGCGGGGAAAGGGGAACCCTCTTACACTGTTGGTGGGAATGCAAGTTGGTGCAGCCACTTTGGAAAACAGTGTGGAGATTCCTTTAAAAATTAAAAACAGAGCTACTCCATGACCCTGCAATTGCGCTACTGGGCATTTACCCCAAAGATACAGATGGAGTGAAAAGAAGGGCCATATGTACACCAATGTTCATCACAGCAATGGCCACAATCGCCAAACTGTGGAAAGAGCCAAGGTGCCCATCAACAGATGAATGAATCAAGAAGATGTGGTACATATATACAATGGAATACTATGCCTCCATCAGAAAGGATGAATATCCAACTTTTGTAGCAACCTGGATAGGATTGGAAGAGATTATGCTGAGTGAAATAAGTAGAGAAAGTCAAGTATCACATGGTTTCACTTACTTGCGGTGCATAAGGGGTAACCTGGAGGACAGTAGGAGAAGGAAAGTAAATGGGAAGTAGGGTAATTCAGGGAGAGAAACGAAACAAGAGAGACTTTGGACACAGAAACAAACTGAGGGACTTGGAGGGAGGGAGTGGGGGGATGGGAGAGCCTGGTGGTGGGTACTGAGGGCACATACTGCATGGAGCACTGGGTGTGGGGCATGGGCACTGAATCTTGGAACACTGAAAAAATAAAATAAATTTAAAGTCAAAAAATTTAAAAAAAATAAGATACTAAAAAAAAAATTCAGTGTGAGAAATAGGATGGCAAAGGTTGCAACAATGACAGGCCTACCAGGTACAGGTCCCTTGGGTGCCAACTATAAGGGAGGGCTCCCGCTAAAAACTGCACATCGTGCCACTCGCCCCTTCCCACAACCCTATCAGCAGCCTTGTTTGGGAGGATGACCTTCCAGAAATGTAGGATTTCCGCCCACCTCCATTCCTAATTCTTCCACACTGCATTTTTTTCCCCTTTCACATTCTACTCCTTATTCTGGCCAAAGAACCACCCAGCATGGCTCTGTATTTTTCTATTTTGTGAAAGCCTGATGCCTGGCTTCAAAGGCGTCATCCTCTAAGATTCTCCTATAAGTAGTCAGATCATTAGCTGGTCTGTAGCCCACACAGCCCCTGAAACAACACTGTGTGCTGGGGGTTCCTGTGCACGTGTGGGTACACACACACACACACACACATATCCCAGAACCATTTATCACAAATATTTAGAGACTAGAAGGCGTAGGCTGGGTTCCCCGACTATCACACTCCCCCTTTCTTCAAGTGATTAGTCACAAAGGAAGAAAAACATCTCGGTTATATTTACATCTCTTCTGACTACACAGCAACCCAAGTTAGGCGTGCCTTGCTTTTTATGAAACTAAAAATACAGAGAATGATTGATGTGGATTTTAAGAGCCATTGTCATCTACTACGAGCCAGCTTTCATCTTTAACTCTCTTCTGCCTTTTTCCCCTACTGTCTGCAGCAGACAGGGGCTTCCTGAGGGAAGGGGGGAAAACAGATGCAATCTACCAGCACTGTAGTCAAAGAACATTTTGGTCCATTGTTTAGCCCTGCATAACACAGAGTTTAACGGTCCCATTCTCAACACATAAGAATGTGCTTAAACACCTGCTCAAAATGGAGCAGAGAAGTGAGAACCCTGCTTCGGGGATTCACTCTTAAGAAGGCATGTGAAGATATTCAACACACAACATAAAAATGGGGGGGAATGATTTTGATAAAATT
Source organism: Spilogale gracilis (assembly GCA_004023965.1). Classification (NCBI taxonomy): domain Eukaryota; kingdom Metazoa; phylum Chordata; class Mammalia; order Carnivora; family Mephitidae; genus Spilogale; species Spilogale gracilis. Next base: position 52,461 of record PITA01014215.1, on the reverse strand, counting down.
CCTATTTTTACATATGTGTGCATATTCATATACACATTTACATAAAGAGGCACAAAGAAGAGAGACTTAAAATCTAAATGTTGGTGATTATCTGTGGGAGAGGAGTTATTTTTAGTTTTCCTTTGTGCCTATTTGCATTTTCCAGGTTTTTTTTTTAAACAAATAACAACAGTTAGGTTGGTTATCAGTGTAATATATTCCTTTCTAATCACTTTTAATCACTAAGGTTTAATCTCTGGTTTATTCTCTGAGGGAAGACACACAGACTATCCTCCCACTGATCAATGGCTAGAGGCATCCTGAAGACTCATAAACCAGAATACCAGCTATTATCCTGCTCCAGAACTCCCATCTCCTTTTCACCCAGAAAGAAAGAAGCAAGAGGCTGGGTATAATGAAGAAACTTCCAATTTCTGGAATCTGGTCCAGGCCTAGAGTTCCCTGTCTCTGCCAACCATTGGCTCTGGGCCAGTGAGCAAACTTTCTGGGCCGCTGGGAACCCAGGTGTGCAATGGTGGGCTGGCTCAATTGATGGCAAGTGTCCCCCTCAGACCTGAGCACCAGCATTTCTGGGTTTCCACACTGCCTTCTCTCAGAAGGCAGCTCTGCCTTAGCTAGTGTTCAGAGCAATTCATTTGCATCCAAACACAATTTCAGGGAGGTGGGGGGTGGCTGAAAGTGGGAAGAGATGAGGAAGGAGCAGCTCTGGGATAAGGAGAGAAGACATGGAAAATGGCCACCACCCCCTCCAAGCCAATGTCTGCAGTGAGGGTGGGACCATAGCTGACAGCAGTGTTTACCTTGGCAAGTCTGTTGAAAGTGGGACAGGGCTGCAAGATTGGCTCTTAGGGTTCTGAAGAAAATTCTGCCAATTTTGCTCAGTCATGGATTAAATCAGACAGTAACTTAAGTTTCACTTTACATAGATGATTTCTTATCTCTTGCAGCAGTTCTACCATGTGCCGTCTATATACCCCCAATCCACTCCCCCACCCCCAACCCCTAACACACATATTGAGAAGTTGACTGTAATGTCTCTGCAAGGGTTAGGAATCAGAAATTGCATTCAACGTTAGTCTTCCTCAAGCACAGAACATAGTCCTTCTCAGCTTCTTGTGTCTCCAGTCACTGAACTATAACTTTCCCGCTTCCCTCTACTTCCTGCCCCCTGACATCTGCCAGCTCCTACCTCTAAGAGGAGCCTTTTAAGCCTTCCACACCATCCACATATCTAAAGTTGGAAGATGAGAAGGATGAAAATCAGACGCCATGAGAGTCAGAAAGTTTTTCATGATGAACTGAAGGGTCTTGGAAGACGAGTCTGGAAGTCTTTCTCTGGGTCCCATGTTCCACTAAAGAGTGTATGTGCATGTCTTGTGGAAGCGAGGATGACCAGTACCCACAAAGATTCCACCTATGCCCCCTGGGAGGAAAGAAAGCCCCCACAGGAAACAAGTGACTGTAAAGGTCCAGAAAGGAAGAGGACATAGCTTTACTACTGCCAGCCAAGAGAAGGTCCTGGTGATAACCTTCCCAGACCAGAAGACATCTTTCAACCCATGAGCTCTGCTCCTCCAAGTTATAAGCTACATCTCCAAAAGTTACTTCCTTGGGCATTGGACTATGAGCAGGATGTCAATGGATATCTATGTGGTAGTCCGTAGACATTAGCCAATGTCCATAAGGACATACTTCACCAAAGAGGACAGGGCAATCCAGAAACATAGGTCATACATAGCTGCTATTCAAGCAACTGAGTTTTATTTTTTTGTTCTTTATTTTTCCTTGTCCTCCAGGTCATTTTATCACTCAAATACTCTGCAAAATGCCCTACTACCATGGATTCACTCATGCCTTTCTTCTACATGAGTAAAGCCCTCCCCTCTACCCACCCAAATCCTATTACTGATGCATCCCCCAGCCCTTACCAAAGAATCTGCTACAGAACCTGCCCTCCATCACAGCCCTCACTGACACTCTCTCCCTCAAGGACACCTCTGTCCTCCTCTGGAAACTGAAGAAATGCTCCATAGCGCCTCATTGTGGTCATGCAGTCCTGTGTTCAACTCTACTTTTAGCCCTTTTCACAAGCCAAACTTGTTCATCTTCAAATTCTTCCTTGGGCCTCACAGAATAACTTAACAGTTAAGTGGCTCAAAATATCAAGCCATAATGAAATACTGCTTTTACCTACCAGCTCCACGATACCAAACAAATTGCTAAAAATAACCAAGATCTCAACAACGAATTATACCCTAATAGGAGTTAAAGTCAAAGCAGGTATTAGTAAAAGTTTGGAGCTATTTAGGATATTTTTTAATCCCTAATTTTCCTCCCCTTACTCAGACTTCTTTCCCCCAAGAGAGGAGGTAGAAGTCTCTGTAATCTCTAAGCTCAGAGGATGTAGGTGACAGAGTGCAAGTAACAGTTAACCTTCTGGATTGTTTTCAAATTCTTAAACCCACTGATCTGAACAGAACAGGAGGAGTGTACCAGTTATCTGTTGCTGCATAACAAACCATTCTAAACACAGGGACTTAAAACAATAATTTTAGTATTAGCTCTCATGGTTCTGTGTATTGAGGAGCTCAGCTGGATGGGTCTTGCCAGGGTCCCTTACACTGTGGCAGTCATATAGTGGCCTGTGGCTGTAACAGTTGGGGTGGTAAAGTCCCTTTCTACCTCTCCCTCGGTGCCCTACCACCTACCTCCTTCTCTCCCTCTCCCCTTCTCTTTTTCTTTCACACAGCCTCTCCATGTGGCTGGCTTGGGCTTCCTCACCGCATGACATCTCAAGGAGGCCAGACTTCTTCATTGGTAGCTTGATTCCCCAAGGATGAACATTCCTAAAGGGCCCAGGCAGAAGTTGCCTTCATGCAATGTCACTTTTGCCACATCCTGCTGGTTACAAGCCAGTCAGACCAGCCCAGACTCAAGGGAAAGGCAGTTAGACTTTCCTCCTCAATGTAAGGACCACCAAAGAATTAAGTCTATCTTTAATCTATCACAGGGTAAAAAGAGACTTTTTCTGGATTAAAAAGAAGGAGAAATGGTCTGCAGACCTGGACTGAATATGGTCTGTGTTGGCAGAAAGCGATCAGGAAGGAAAGGTATGGTGTATCTAGAGAAACACAATCACAAGCATGTGGCTTTCTGGTCTCACCAGATTGCCATGTCCTAAGAATACCTACCAAGTCTGAGGAACAAACAGATATGGACCTTATAGCCAACGATGAACATGCCTCCCCCACCCGGGGGGGGGGGCGGGTAGTTCACACAAGACCAATGAGGAACTTCCAACCACCCCAGCAGGTTGGGGGATGTCCATCAAGCAACCTCATTCTGATGCCAAACAGAGTTGCCATCTCTCTTCCAACTTGGGTTTGGGGACGAATTAGACCCCAAATTTTCTTTCTCCCAACTTGACTCTTCAGTGAAGAGGCATTCTTTCCCTCAAAATTAAGCCCCTTGATCTCCTTTCATCATGGGGACCTGAACGGAGCTCAGCTACCCACAGGTGCCCTCAGGCACAACCCACGCAGTAGCTCAGGAATTCAAAGCTCAACCACTCAAGGACAGAGAAGACAGAGGAGGATCCAGAGCTCAATTTGGAGATGGATTTTCCATCCCATGATGGGAAAGAGGAGAGAAGGAAGAGGCAGGATTCAGCTAGAACCAACACAATGGCTGCTCCATTGTCCTGAAAGTCTCCCGAGGCAGCGCCAAGAACCCTGTGATAAATACATGTCCCACTCAATAAGCAGTTCTGCATGAGCCAGAAGCACACATAGGAGTGCAAAGGAGTCTGCAGACCTGAAGGTTGACTCCCTCTTTGCCAGGATCCCAGAAAGTGGCTCCTATAGAGGGAGAAAGCCTCTACAGCCACTGAAGGACAGCAGAGTGTGCCTGGTAGGCAACAGCCAACCCAGAGCAAGAAGCTAGGCATGTAGAACTGCCTGCCCCCCACCTCTGATTTTACATCAAAGGTTACCAGTTCAAGAAGGAGATCAGCTCCCTGTCTCTTGCTGCCCTCAGCTTGTACCTTCCTTTCTAGTATTTCATGCCATTAGACGCCCATTTAAGAAGTTGCTCCTTGTTCTCTGACTGTAGCTCTTGGCCCTACCATCCAGCTGCTGTCCTCCTCCAGGTTTGGGGAGGGGGCATGGAAATCTCTCCATCAACCAACCTCTACCTGCTTCTTCTCACGCTCGCTCAGGAAAAAATAAAGAACTTTTGTAGAAGAACATGAAACTGCGCACAGAAAATGTGCCACTGTGTATACAGTATATACAATAACAAAGCATCTTGTTTCTCAGTAAGAGCACATTTTTTAAAAAAGTTTTTTTTAATTTATTTGACAAAGAGAGAAAGAGCACAAGCAGGGGGAGGAACAGGCAGAGGGAGAGGGAGAAGCAAGCTCTCCACTGAGCAGGGAGCCCGATGCGGGACTCAATCCCAGGACCGCGGAATCATGAGCTGAGCCGCAAGCAGACGCTTAATCCACAGAGCCACCCAGACACCCCAGGAGCACATATTTTTAGTGGCACTGTGCTAAGCCACTTACATGTATCACTTACCAAATCTTCTCAGTCACTCCTGTAGACAGAACTGCTTTCATCCCCAATTTACAGATGGGAAAACAAAGGCTCAAACAAGTACAAGTTGGACCCAAGGCAAGCACCCTTCCCCGCCTCTCGAAAGCTTCTGCTCTTTCATACCAAGTTGCAGGTCCTCAAATAGTGTGTACACTTTGAGAACACTGCTTTTTTAGTAAGCTCTTCTGTTATGAGGCCAAGAAATCTGTTTTCCAGAGTATTTACTGGCCTCGGTATAAAAGTGATAGTGATAGAAAATTAAGGTATAGGTATCTGATAGCCCCGCCCCCTCATCTTGTTCTACCACACAAATAGAGAACTTAGGGTTTCCTGCTTCTTCAACAGCTTTGTTCCCCTTCACCACAGGACAGAATAATAAGGACAGGGCAGCCCAGAAGGGCAGGTTGCTCAGTAACTGGAATCACATATCCCCGTGTCCCAGAGGCAAATGGTACCTTCTGCTGACCCTCCAGGGGTTTCTGGAACATGATGCTTAATGACACAGATCCTTGCTGGGATCCCTCAGGAGATGTAGGTCAGGAGTGAAAAATCCCCAGTCTTCTCACCTTCCTCTAGGGCTGTAACATCACCTGCCCATTAGAGGCCTGGCTTATTAAAACAGTCAATTCCCATCTGGGCCTAAGGCTTCAGGCCATTTCCTCTTTTAACAAAGTCATCTTGGAGTAGGTAAGATGAAGCTAACCATAATTTCAGTTAATGTATTAGAGATTCAACGTTTCAATGCTAGTGTGTTTGCCCTGTGAAAATGTATTAATTCTCTTCTGGAACTGACTTCCTGAAATCTCTTCCTATGCAGGGAAGAAGTGGCTAGAGAGAAAGATCAGGAAGGTGTGTTATTGAGCCCTGCTCCGTGCAAGCCCCGGGCTAGGTGCTCCACCCACATGCCACCCCCCACCCCCAGCAACAGCACTATGAGGTAGCCTCCTGTAACATGTAAGGACACTGGGACCCAGAGATCTACCCGGGAACCTCCCTAACTTCCAAGAGCTAAATTTCAAACTCCAGTTTGACTTAGTCCCAGAGTCTAGGTTTCTTCCATTCCGGCATGCCATCCCTTTATATGCGTCTAGACATTTCTCAGCAGTGCAAGGAGTGGGTAGGGGAGCAGGCTGCAGTTTTAAAGAAGATGGTCAGAACAGGCCTCGTTGACTGGCTGACATTTGAGCAAAGACTTAGAGGACATGAAGGTATTAGGAGATGAATGAGGGCGACGCATCCCAGAAGACGCAGAGCAAAGGTGTTAAGGCTAGAGTGTCGGGGTGGATCAGGGGCGCTCCGGGGAGGTTGAACGGAAGCTGGAACGGAGCTAACAAAGAGCCAGGGGCAGAGGAGGCCAGAGAGGTGAAGACGCCAGGCCCTGTAGGACGGAGAAGGCGGGCCCCAATCTGCACCAAACGACACAACTCCCAACTCAACAATAACTTCGAGTATCACCTGCCAGTTCTTTAAGGAGGGAAGAGGGGCAGGAAGTCCTCAGAAGTCTACACATTCCCCTGCCACACATCCCTCTGTAAAACTAGGCTGCCTTTTTGTTAGGTGAGTGGAGCTGTGGTAGGAAGGATGGGGCGGGGTTACGAATCTAAGTCTCTTAACAGCTTAGGTGAGCAGTGAGCCCTTACAGACAGCTGTCGCACAGAAACGCACTCTTCTACATTCTCTCTCGCCTCCGTACCTGGTAGCTATCACATCACGTGGACCCTAGTTTAATAAACAACACAGCTAAGTGTTGAACTCACAAAACAAAGAACAGAATGGTGATGTCAGGGGCCAGAGACAAGGGGGAGATGCAGGCCCAAGGGTACAAACTTCTAGTTACAAGATGAGTAAGTTCTGGAAACCTAATATACAACATGGTGACTATAGCTAATGATACTGTGTCGTATACTAGAAACTTGCTGAGAAGATCTTCAGTGTTCCTGTGATACATACACACACACACACACACACCTCTGAATAATGGATGTGTTAATACTGTATAAGTGTATCAAAACATCAGGATGCACACTTTAAATATATGCAGTTTTCATTGGTCATACTTAACTAGAAGTAAGAAAACTATTTTTCAAGGGCTACGATCTGCCCTGCCAAAAGCCTGCTTCAGACACGTTGTATTTACCAGAACAATACTGCCTGCCCATTCCTTAGCTCCCTCTGGCTCTCCCAGTGCATTCATTTAGGTCATCAGAAATCCATAGGCATAAACGTCACCATAAATTCCCTCAGACATGCCTGCACTCAACTGGGTGAGAGTTAATTCCTTGACTCCTGGAGAATGGCAGAAGAAAAAACTATTCAAGATTTCTAGATCCGGGCCACCTGTGTGGCTCAGTCGTTAGGTATCTGCCTTCAGCTCATGATCCCAGGGTCCTGGAACTAGCCCCTCATCCGGCTCCTGCTTGGCAGGAAGCCTGCTTCTCCCTCTCCCACTCCCCCTGCATGTGCCCCACCCCCCGTCAAATAAATAAATAAAATAAATAAAAATCTTTAAAAAAAATTTTTTTTCTAGATCCTCTGCCAGGATGCAGCCAAAAGGATTATCCACTACCCAATGCCTTTCGTAAGGGGATACAAATCAATTTTTCCTGAAGAGATAGAAATGTAGTCCTGGCAGGAACCAGCCAAGAGCACTAGGCAAAGAGTTGGGAGTCCCTCTTTGCTCTGGCTGAAAGGCGAATCCGTGAAGATAGAAAGCGCATCAGTAGTTGTGTGGGGCTGGGCCTGGGAAGGTGGGGGGACTGCAAACAGGCAGGAGATTTCTTTCCTGGGTGATGGAAACTTTCTAAAATTTGATTGTGGAGATGGTTGCACAACTTTAAGTGAACCTGTATTTACAAAGTCATTGTACAAAGTCATTTTACTCTGAAAATGAGTAAAGTTAATGGCATGTAAGTTATACCTCAATAAAGCCATTAAAAAACACTAATCCAAGATGGATTGCAGACATAAACGTGAAAGGGAAGACAATAAAGCTTCTAGAAGAAAATATAAGATACCATTGTCATGATCTTGAGAGTAGGCAGAGATTTCTTAAACAGTATGCTACAAGCACTAACCACATAATAAAAACAATGATAAAATGGGCTTCATGAGATTTGAGAATGTCTGTGAGACAAAGCATACCAGTAAGATAATTAAAAGGCAAGCCACAGGCTGAGGAAAGATATCTGCAATAATTACATGTGACAGGACTTGTGCCTAGAGTGTATCTTTAAGACACTCCTACAAGTAAACAACAAGACAGACAACCCGATTCTAGAAGGACAACAGACTTGGAAAGGTATTTCCCAACAGAAGATACCTATTTGGCCAATACGCACGCATAGGCATACAATGTCACGGGTATCTCCATTCCTAGTTCTGGGTCCCTAGGACTTTCAATTTGTTTAATGGTGTGTATCTCTTTGCTATTTTTTATATTCTTATTTGCTAAAATCCCAACAGGAAGCATATGGCACAATTTAGAATATTTCAGGAAGTTTTCCTTTCCAAAGAAATGGATTATAAGAGTGTGAACTGGGGGGCACCTGGCTGGTTCAGGTCATGATTCTATGACCAAGCCCCACTTGGGGGGGGGGGGTGAGGTCCCTCCTTAGCAGGGAGTCTTCTTGCCCTCTCCCTCTGCCCCTCCCCCTGCTTGTGTTCTCCCTCTCAAATAAATAAAATCTTAAAAAAAAAAAAAAAAAAGGTGAGTTGGATGGAAGGGCAACAGCAGAAGTAGTGTAGGAACCAGGGAAGGAACAACAAAACTGTCCCCCAGCACACACACAGCCACACACCAGGTATAAATGGATAAAGGAGACAAGCAAGTGCTGGGACCCAGTGGAGAGTGCCCTGCTGAAGGACAGCCTCAGAGGAAGTAGTGACCATGGATTTAGGAACACAGATACCCTGAGGCCACCTCATACCACACTTCCTGGGAGGAGCCGGACAAAAAGTACCTGGTCCTCACACTCTCATCCATGTGACTTCCGATTTGGGGCCTCCGTGATCAAACCCAACCGGAAGCCAAAAAGGACAGAGGTTCTTGTATCAGTGTCCTTGATCAGGTCAGCCCTCTGGGGCAGAGCAAGCAGAGAACGGCTCTGCAGGGAAGGGTGGGAGAGAAATGGCATTCGTTGTGAGCTGCCTAGAATTTTTTTTTTTTTAAAGATTTTATTTATTTGACCGAGAGAAACACAGCCAGAAAGGGAACACAAGCAGGGGGAGTGAGAGAGGAAGAGGCAGGCTTCCTGCCGGGCAGGGAGCCCCATGTGGGGCTCGATCCCAGGTCTCCGGGATCATGACCTGAGCTGAAGGCAGTCGCTTAACCAACTGAGCCACCCAGGCGCCCCTGGAATCACTTTTAAAATGGACAGGGAGGGCGCCTGGGTGGCTCACTGGGTTAAAGCCTCTGCCTTCCGCTCAGGTCATGAGACTGGGCTCTCTGCTCAGCAGGCAGCCTGTTTCTTCCTCTCTCTCTGCCTGCCTTTCTGCCTACTTGTGATCTGTCTGTGTCAAATAAATAAATAAAATCTTTATAAAAAATGGACAGGGAATAAATAATGAATAACACAACCAGTAAAACTACACTCTTGATATAGAAGGGAAAAAAAAAATTCTTTGGAGCTCTAGGTATGAAAAAGATGATGGAAGAGGGTAAAAGGGGAGTAGTGGTTCATTATATGCCCAACCAAGATAATGCCTTGCATAACTTGTTTTCTATTGACTGGACACAGGGCTGACTCCTGTCTAAAAGTGAATTAAGCATCTTTTGAAATAAGAGATAGAACTCCTCAATCTCATTTCACAGCTAGCATCTAGGCACTTGGGGGAAGGTTATATACAAAGCGAGTCTCCTCTTCTACAGGTACCTCTTAGCTTGTAAGGAACCTTCCAGCCTCCCCCTGGTCTCCCCTACATCACAATACTCTTGCTGAGCCGCCTCAGCCCACCTCAACAAATCCATACTCCTCTCTGTGTCACTTACCCCAGCTCTGTTCTCAACCAGTGTCCATTAGTACGGGACCCAAGATGCTGACTGCATCGATTTTCTTAAAAGGCTTTAAAAGTGTCTATCAAGAAGCTCGTTGATTTTTCAGTTTCATAAGCTTCAGCCTGCAAGGTGATCTGGGGCATTGCTCATTTACTCCCTATTCTAAACCTCTCTGTATTGTTGTGCAAAGCAAAACCCAAGCTGTTCCCCGCAGGAGGCTCCTCTGAACCTGAGATGATTTTGCATATTTATCCCTGGATGGGTCTGTTGTCTCCTCCATTGGAATGAAGGTTCAGGTGAGCAGGGATCTTGTCTGTCTTGTTCGGCTTGCATCCTCAAAGTCTCACATAGCATCTGGCACCAAGCAGGCTAACTGTACGGTAAATAAGTATCTGAATGTGATAGCAGTTCTTTGAATTCTCTTTTGCAGCACTCACTCTGCCACCCACTCTAACTACTCTTGTAATAAAAGTCTACTTGTGGGGCAGTTGGGTGACTCAGTGCATTAAACGTCTGCCTGCAGCTCAGGTCATGATCTCAAGGTCCTGGGTTGGAGCCCCGCATCAGGCTCCCTGCTCAGTAGGAAGTCTACTTCTTCCTCTCCCTCCCACCCCACCCCATTCATGGTCATGCTCTCACTCTCTCAAATAAATAAATACAAATCTTAAAAAAAAGTCCACTTGGGATAAGTTAAGGCAACTAATGGAGGTCTCTAAAATCTGTCTTTGAAAAGCTGGTCAGCCAGCTGCTCTGCCGTCTTGTTTCACATCACCAGTGTTCTAAACCAACCCACCCAATAGTGAATCCACACACAGTCACCTGACCACACTATTCATCGAGCCCAAAGCATCTTCCTGATCACATTCACTAAATACCACTCCTTTCTCTCACTGCTGGAACCTCTCTAATGTTTAGAACTCAAGTGGGAATAGCAAGAGTTCTGCATAGCGCTTGGTCACTGGTTAAAAAAAAAAAAAAAAAAAAAAAAGAGGAAGAAGAAGAAGAAGAAGAAGAAGGAAAATCAAACAACTGAACATTGAAAGAAAGAACATAACCTACAATTATGTTAGAAATTTTGAGTTGAAAGGGACATTAAAGCTCATCTGGTTCAACAGCTTTCAAATTTTTTGACACCCCATAACAGGATATAGGTTTTACACCACCGTGGAGTACACATTCATTGGTCAACAAATACAGAGTTGGTACAGGTGCCAAGTACACTGTTCCAGATGCTACAAATAAAACAGGAAACAAGATTTTTTTAAATGTAAGCTAATGGAATTGTAAACTCATCTGTGTGTTTATCTTTTGTTTGCTTGGCTGCTGATTTCTTTGTTTTAATGCTGACTACAACCATCTAAAATATTTCCTAAACTCACTAACAAGCCACAACCCATAGCTTGAAGACTTCTCATCTGATCCTACATTTTTTTATTTTTTTTAGGCTTAACGTGACAGTGAGTTTAACTTTGAACACATTAGCTGAAAGGACCTGCAGATATCCAAGTCAAGATACCTACGAGACATTTAAGTATACAGGTGTGAAGCTCAGAGAAGACGATTAGAATGGAGACGCAGACTAAGGAGTCAGGCAGTTAAAGCCATGGAATGAATAAAGCACTGCAAAGAAAGTATATATGTTTTTGTTTGTTTCTAAGAGTGTGCTGTAGAATGCCCTGAAGAACACCAACATTTAAGGGATGTGCAGAGGAAATCAAAGAAGATAGTCAGAAAACCAAGAGAGGGGCGCCTGGGTGGCTCAGTTGGTTAAGCGACTGCTTTCAGTTCAGGTCATGATCCCGGAGTCCTGGGATCGAGCCCCGCATTGGGTTTCCTGCTCAGCGGGAAGCCTTTTTCTCCCTCTCTCACTCCCCCTGCTTGTATTCCCTCTCTGGCTGTGTTTCTCTCTGTCAAATAAATAAATCTTTAAAAAAAAAAAAAAAGAAAGAAAGAAAGAAAACCAAGAGAGTAACATGAAGAAAGTTCCAAGAAGGATCATAGTGTCCACTTTGCAGAGATAATATAAGGCCGAAAGCATGCATTCCATTCGGCAATTAAAGACCTGGTGACCATTTCTTCCCACAGCAGTTATGATGAGACTTAAGCAGAAGGCAGGCTGAAGACAACTGAGACAAGAGTAGGAGACATTAAGTGAAAACTAGGCTTTCAACAAGCTTGACAAGAAAAGGACGGAGTGAGTGACAGCACAATAGCTGAGAACAGGGAGAGATTGGAGGGGAGGGCAATGATATTTAAAATAAGAAAGACAGGGGTGCCTGGATGGCTCACTTGGTTAAGCAACTGCCTTGACTCAGGTCATGATCCCGGAGTCCCAGGATCGAGTCCCACATCAGGCTCCCAGCTCCACAGGGAGTCTGCTTCTCCTTCTGACCTTCTGCCCTCTCATGCTCTCTCTCTCTCTCGCTCTCAAATAAATAATTTCTTTAAGTAAAATAAGAAAGACAGGATATTCACAAGGCTGAGAGTCAAGAGCCAACAGAGATGGAGAGGCCCAATATCAAAGAGACCAGAGCAATGGGATATTATTAGACAAGGCTGTTAAAAAAACACAGGCAGAGACAGAAAGAAACTCTTCTGTTAAGTAGGAAGAGGAAAAATTTAAAGACAGATGTGGTGAATTACAGTGATCATTTCAAAATACATAGTTATCGAGTCATTATGTTGTACCCCTGAAACTATGTTATGTGTCAACTATACTCAATAAAATCTATGTTTTTCATCATTGCACATCAAAATGATAGAAGCTTCAAAGCTCCTATAGTACATAACAAATGGGATACGCAAACAGCAGCTTGAATATACCCTTTCTTGCCTAAGTTTCAAGGAAGAAGCTCCTTGCCTCCAGTAAAGGGCTCCATATATCTCTCAGCTGGCTCTTCCATTTAAGTGGCCTCCATTAGCGGATTCCCTCAAGGAAAACACATACATCCTAAGGCAGAGATTCTCAAACTTAACATGCATTAGAGTTCCTCAGAGAGCTTGTTAGAACACAGATTCCTGGGCCCCATCCCCAGAGTTTCAGACACAATAGACCTGGAGTGGGAGGTATCCTAGAATTTCTACTTCTAAGTGCCCAGGTGTATTAATTTCTACACAAAGTTAACATGCTAACTTATAACAACACAAGTTTATTACCTTCTGGTTCTGGAATCAGAACTTGAAGTCCAAAATGCATCTCACCGGACAAAATCAAGGTTTCTGTAGGGCTACCTTCCTTCCTAGACGCTCCAGGGGAGAATCTATTTTCTTGCCTCCTCCAGCTTCAAGGAAGATGCCTGTATTTCTTGGCCCACCGGCTCCATCTTGCATCTTCAAAGCCAGGAATGTCTGGGCAAGACTCACTGTGGAGCTTCCCTTCGCCCCATTTAAAGACCCTCGTGATTATATTGGAATCACCTGGATAATCCAAGACACTCTCCCTATCTTGAAGTCAGCTGCTAAGCAACTAATATCACATGCCGCCTTAATCCCCCATTGCCATATAATTTCACAAACCCACAGGTTCTAGGAATTAGGATGCAGACCTCTTTGGGAGGCTATTAATCTGCCTACTATACCAGGTGATGCTAAGATTACTACTCTGGGACCACACTTTGATGCTGGCTATGATGGAATTTAATACTATAGGATCCAATAGCGACAGGGATGGAAGAGTGGACGAGGCCAAAAAATATGGAGGAGCAAGCTGCAGGGGGACGCAAGACAAGAGAGATGGGTTAGAAACACCACCAACAAAATCATCAAAGTGAGTCTCCCAGAGGTCACACAAAGATGAAGGAGAGCTACCCTAGGGGTGGTGATTAAGAAAGAAACCCTGCCCATTGCAATTGTTCTCTTGGCACTGCTGCTATGTAGAGGGAAGTCACTGAATATTGACTAAAAACACCTAAATCTAAACATGTAATTTATTTCCTAAGAGATCTATCAGTTCAATACACTTAGGGGTACAATAAGATTTCTGAGAGTGGCAAGATACATAAACCAGTGCTAATTTTTATTCTGAATTGAAAGTTTTCCATTTCTAGAGAACCTGACTTTTGAAATATGTGCTGCTTTTAAATAAAGCCTACAGATGACTTCACTTTAATTATTTCTTTTTAGTTTGGGAATGGAGAAGACTTAGAAAAAAAATATCTGTTACGAGTAGTTTTATCAGGGATTATGATGGGTTCCAAGACTCACAAGCATGTTATATACAAGAGAAGTTGTCACAGGTTTCATGATCATGATTTTGTGTGTGTGTGCATGTACATGTGGGTACAGTGGGGAGCAGGACCAGAAAGATCTGGGAGGTACGGTTCATAATCTGTGTTCACCTTATTCTAAGTACTTACATCAGCCAGCTTAACTCTCTCATCTGAATTTATTTTATGATTATTACTGTTATTTTAAAGGAAATGTTCATCTACCTTTAACATCAACTCTTAGAAACATCTTTCTTTCAGAAATGAGAGGAAGTGAGTTGAACTATGCTACAAAATAACTTAAGACGGACCTTGGACTAGAAACTGTATGTTCCCTTAAGGAACATGGCCTAAAATAGAAATTCATATCCTTCTCCTATTTCTCCCTTTAAGACAGACCCACGCTTGCCAAAAGCACAATGTCTTAATGAATCTGTTCCCAAAATGATATGTCCATCCAGCATTTAGCTTCCTATAAGATCATATGCTCCATTTTCCTGTAACCTCTACCGCAGGAAATGGAATCCCAGAAGGCAGATGGGAGTATTTCGTGGACGGTGCCAGAGAGTGGAAGAGCTAGTGAAGAAAAGAATAATCCATCACATCACTCCGAATTCCCTGAACGGCTGAAGAGTGGAACGTGGACCACATGGCTTTCCACATCAGACATTATAAGCCAGGACCATTATACTTCTGCCTCCTACGTTCTCCAAATGAACAAATACAAATATTCCATAACCATTCCAACAACAGCTCGACTGTAAGCTTTCCCAAGAATTCTGTCTTCTTAGCCACCACCCCTCTGCTTAGGATAGTGAGAAACTTAAATGGTGTCTTTGGATACAGAAAGGCAGGTCCTCCCTCGGCAGCTCTGAAATGGTGAGCAGACAGTAATGAGAATGGTTAACATCTGCGGAGGGTCTGCTATGCACTCAGCACTCTCTATGCCTCCGGCACTGAATCCTCATCACAGCCCTGCAAAGGAGTGATTGATCCCTGTATTCTTACCATGAGGAAGAAATGGATCATTTACTCGAGGTCTCACCGTCGGGAAGTGGCAGATCATAGCCCCAAGCATAAGTTGCCAGGCTCCAAAATCTGTAAACCACTCAAAGAGTTAAACTCCAAATAGCAGGATAGCCTGCCACCTCCACATCAATAACATGACAGGTGACAGTTATCACAGTGATGGGTTTCATCTGAAGACGCTAAATAATCTTGCCCTCTCCTCCTTGAAGCCAGTAATCACCAATGGCGGGATGGTGTGTGACGCTAACTTCTCTGTATATCATCATGATCTAGCAAGTGTCCTATAAACCTTATCCTAAATCTGAAAAGTTGAAAGTCAAAGCAGCCACCAAATCAGAATTCAAAAGGACAAGGGTAGCATGACACAAGTAATACAAGCTTTTGAGACACTAATAAACGCTTTGGATTTTGTCCTAACACTGCACATATACACAAAACTTTGCTACAATTTTGGAGGGGTTCATGGATCCCCTGAAGCCCACATATAGACGTATAAGTCAAGAGACCCAAGTTTTCCTAAACTGGCTTTTCTGCCACTCCCAGCAAAGCCCTAGGGAAGAACCTTCACTCCTCCATACAATGAGATGATCACACCAATCCCTCCCCACTCTCAAGGTCTAAAGGTGGGTGCCTCATAATCAGTCAAGCAAAATTTAAGGACAAAAATTGATAGAAGGAGGGACAAGCACCCTTAAGCCTCATGACAAAATATTCCTGAGGTGTAATCAAATGTACATTTTTCAATAATATTTCCATTATTGAATAAAAGTTCTTTGCCTTCACATCAAGCTTCATTTTTATTCACCAAATGGCTCTTTGATTTTCCTCACCCCCACAGAACCCTAGGGTCACATGGAAGGAGCAGAGGAAGCCAGATAGTCACAGAATTCCATTTGGTGAAATATGAGGGCTGAACGGATGTTCACATCATTGCTTAACCATGGATCACCAGGGAACAGCTGGAAGGGTTTTGAATTGCCAAATCTGATATAAAGAATTTAAGTTTGGAATAATTAGAGATGATCAGCATGGAGGAGGCAGAAAACAAGAGAAGTCTTAAAGGTATAGGACTTGCTAAACTCACCACAGTAACATAGGTGATGTTTATGCAACAGATGCCCTCACCTGAGAAGTGCTCAGGCCAGGAGGGCAGAGAAGGTATGCTTGAGCCAAGATGTAGAAACAGAAGCATCTCAAGACCCTTCAGGAGACCACGACTAATTTGAAAGGAACAGTAATATTAAAGGAGAAATAAAACCAATAGAAAGCATCGATTTATATTTTGTAAGCCAGATACATTGTAGATGAAGCAAAATAGGGAAATATGTCTTCTGATCTTCAGGAATTTGTGAAATAATAGAAATAACTCAATTAGAAAAGGGTAACTTTCCAAGTGTTGTGTTGGTTTGGTGCACCTTTTTGGTTGTCAAGATTCTTCCTCCCCACCGCCCGCCGTGCCGTTCAGAGACTGACCAACTAACGATTCTGAGCCTCTAGAGAAGAAAGTGTGTCAGCAAAGTTGAGGCTCTTAGACTGTTTCCAGGGACTATGCATAGAACCACAATCATGGACAAGGACCCCAGAACATTCAGTGGTACCCCTTGGCCATGCAAGGACCATCCCCTGGCAGTAATGGGGGCAGACATTACAGTCAAGAGGAATCCTTTAAGCAAAACCTGGTGGAATCTCACGTTGCACTGCCCAGTTTGGTAGCTATAAAACACATGTGACTAATTGTGTCTAAATTACAGTTAATTAAACTAAACTGTAATTTAAACCTTAGTCCCTTAGTTGCACCAGCCCTATTTCAAGTTCTGAGCCACACGGAACAGTGTCTACCATATCAGATAACACAAATACAGTATATGGCCATCACCACAGAAAGTTCTATTGGACATTGCTGGCCAAGAGCAAAGCTTCTTTAATGTAAATTGGAATCTCATGAAGACCTTATTAAAATGAAGCTTCTGATTGAGTAGGTCTGGGAAGGGCCTGTGATTACATTTCAATAAGCTCTGTGTGATGCTCATGGTCCCAGTCCCACACTGAGAGGTTAGAGATTTAAAGCAACTCTGTCAGATGCTGCCCTTGGGCTGAATGGTAAATGTTCTTCCAACTCTAATATAGAGAGCATTTTTTACATGTAACTTGCAGTTCTACAAAACAATAAACATTAGACAACAAATAACTTGTTAAATCCTTCTCCTTTGCCTATCTTAGCACTTTCTCATTTTAAGAATTCCCAGCAAAAATTCACAGCAAAAATATTCAGACCACTGAGTCTCTATCTTTGCTTCATTCTCACTATCTCCAATGGAGATTTCATTAAAAAAAAAAAACAAAAACCTGGCCTGATATAATTGAAGCAGCTCTGTTTCCAGAAGATAAGGGCAGTCCTTTTACCTCTCGGACACAGTGGCAATTCCAACTCAAAGAGGAGCAGTCAGGCATGTGTGCAGGGAGTCAGTGTGATTGCAGTAGTAAAATATATTTAGAGTAACGGAAGGGGAAGAAAGAAGCTCTCCCAAGTAAAAACCAGAACATTGCATCGCAATAGAAAACCTAGTGCCACAAGTAATATCAAATAATATATTTGAAGCACTGCCATTGTTTTCAAACAGAAATAACTCAGTTGGCTTCATCTTTGAAAGCAAGGGGAAAGTCTTACCTGTGGTGTGCATAGCTCAACATTTCCATGTGAGTCGTCATGACTACCTACACAAAGTAGGTCTTATTATTTTCATTTTTGCAGGTGTGAATACTAACTCTCAGAGGTTTTAAGAAACTGTCTAGGGCTCTCCCAGGTCTCTCTGGCTTTGCAATTGACACTCTATCCACTGTCCTGAGCTACTGCTCCAAACAGCACTGAAAAACAAGTTTATGAATAGATGAAAAGAGAGTGATTGTACCATTTAAGCAAAATAACTATTATAGCCTGGCAACCTTCTCTAGCTACTCCTTACTCACAAGTTGAATGCCTCACCCATCAGTTCATAAAGGATTAATATGATCATTAAGCGATTACTACTAAAGTGCTGAGGGAAAATAGAAATCATTGTGTTCATTGCTTGAGCTTGCTGGGTAATGTATAGAAATTATATGTTGAAATAGACATGTACTCTAGTTTACACAATAAGTGTCCATAGTAAATGCAAGAGTGAACTGGTAACAAGGTCCCCATTGTGAGAATTAGAAGCTTGGAACCCAACCACTGGCCATGGGGAGAGGCCAGCATTAGTAAGTAAAATGTCCCAGGAGTAGGGTGGTCATCATTTATCCACCTAAATGCAACACCTCTGAAAATGAAAGGGGGTATTCAAGGACAACAGTGTGGACCACCCTGGGCACTCTATTCACAAACCATGATGGAAGATATGGACTTTTTCAAGAAGGGAGAGGGAGGGACACCTGGGTGGTTCAGTTGGTTAAGCATCTGGCTTCAGCTCAGGTCATGAACCCAGGATCCTGGGATTGAGCCCCACTAGGCAGGGAGCCTACTTCTCCCTCTCCCTCTGCTGCTCACCCTGCTTGTGCTCTCTTGCCCTCTCTGCCAAATAAATAAATAAAATATTTAAAAAGAAAAAAGAAAAAGAAGGGAAAGGGAGTCACCAAGAGTGGCATAACTCAAATTTACATTTCAGAAAGCCCATCCTGGCACCTGTGTGAAGAATGGGGTTAGAAGGGGAAGAAACTGTTAAATCTCAGACACTTTCTTCATAAGAGATGTGTGTACATTGTGCTCACAATAATGAGTTGAGTCATCCAAAGGAAATACAAAATCCAGGCTAATTTTAAACCCACTAATCTTGACCCAAATTGGACACAATAAAGTTGAATTCTTCCAATGCCAAAGCTAGCCACCCACTCCTCCGCTTCTCCTTTCGGAAGGTCTGTTGCATTAAAGAAAGTAGAGCCAGACCTTCGGGCCACAGGACACCATCTGGAAATGCAACGAATCCCTGGCCTCAATAGGGAAACAGCCACAAGCAAAATACAGACAATTATCTGTCTGGATCTTGGAATCACTGGTTTGTTTAACAGGTCTTTAAGCATCCCCTATATGCTGGGCACTGAAAAATGTAAATAAAAATAAACAGGGCATAATTGCCACCCCCAAGAAACGTAGACAGAGAGACAAGGCAGTTATTGTACTACAGTGTGAGAAGCATGGTGGACATTAGCCCAGGTGCTGAGAGCACAAGGGAGGGGCCGTTACAACTCAGGATGGAGCAGTTGATGCCTCAGCTGAGTTCTAGAGTTTTATGATTCAAAGTGTGGTCCCTGGACGTGGCAACATCCTGCAGCACCTGGAGCTTGCTAGGAATGCAGAATCTCAGGTCCCACCCCAGACCAACTAAATCAGACTCTGCATTTTTGCAAGCTCCCCAAGATTATTTGGGTGCTTATTCAAGTCTGAGAAGCATTGTCTTAAAGGATAAGGATGAGTTAGGCAGAGAGAGAGAAGTTGAAGGGGAGAGCTAAGACACAGGAAAAGGCAGAAGCAAAATGACTGGTGGGAGGGAGATGGTCCCACATTCCCAGGCTGTAGAGACCAACATGCCTAAGCACAGAAGAAATGACAGCCAAGAGGTGCTAAAAGAAAGCGCTTCAGAGGAGTGATGAACCTACACCAGGCAGAACTTTGGGACTCCACGACCCAGCTAGCTATTTCCTAAGAGCCTGAGAGCCCCTCATGTGGAGAACATTTAAAACATCACCCTGGCAACGGTGCAGAAGAGGTAGGTTTGGGGAGCATAGAGAAAATTTTGAGATCCATCCATTGTCCCTGCCGCTAGAGAGACCAAGGAGGTGAGGTGGCCCAGGGCCAGCTGCAGGTTGGATGGGGCCAAGAGTCATCTGGCACAAGCTCGAGCACTTGGAGAGAGGAGCTTAGCTGGTTATTGTGAAACCAAGAAAATCTCTTTCTAGAACTACTTCTTTTCCCCTATTTACATGGCTTCTCAGCTAGATTTGTGCCAAAGAAGTAAAAGGAAAAGCACTCATAGATTCTTCACTACTAGAACTCAGTTCTGGGAATGGTGCTTGTGCAGGATTTCCCAAAGTCGCTTAGAAATGGCAATTGCCTGGGACATGTGTTCAAAATTCCAGTTCCCAGGCCTCGGTCACACACGATGGAATGTGAACCCCATGGGAGTGGCCTGAGGACTACGGGCTTGGAGTAGCCAAGGTGATTCCACAGATCAGGAAGCCTGAGCCTCTTCGGGGGCAGGGTGTCATGAGCATCTGGCTTCCATCATACAGGGGCAGCACCTTCCTCTCAGTCACAATCACCCAGGAGGTTGGAAGGTGCTGACTTCAGTTACGGGAGCTACCTAGAGAGGCTGTTCAGGTCCCACACTCCTTAGGCTTGTGTGATACCAATTTGGAATAGTATCACCCTTGAAGTGCTTACTGTACATCTTTAATGGCAGGCCTATTTTTCTCCCCAAATTGGATTCATTCAATACTTATCATTCAACACCTATTTTACAGTTACCTATTAGTTATAGTCAATACACTTGATTGTTCTGCCAGATAAAATTAAAGTGTTGATTAATGTTAGTATAAATTGACTCTTGAACTTCGGCATACACACACACACACACACACACACACACATATATATGTATGTATATACATTTATATATAATATATGTATAAATATATTTATATTACCAAATAAATTTATTTATGTAATATGTATTTATTTAACATTTATTCAATACTTATTTTATTTATTTAACACAAATAGGGGCGCCTGGGTGGCTCAGTTGGTTAGGCAACTGCCTTCGGCTCAGGTCATGATCCCGGAGACCAGGGATTGAGTCCCACACCGGGCTCCTTGCTCGGCAGGAGGCCTGCTTCTCCCTCTCTCACTCCCCCTGCTTGTGTTCCCTCTCTGGCTGTGTTTCTCTCTGTCAAATAAATAAAATCTTTAGAAAAAAAAAAAAGACAAGAAACAACAGGTGTTGGCAAGAATATAGAGAAGGAGGAAGCCTTGTGCACTATCAATGAGAATGCAAACTAAGGCAGTTACCATAGAAAACAGTATAGAGGTTCCTCAAAAAGTTAAAAATAGGGGCGCCTGGGTGGCTCAGTTGGTTAAGCGACTGCCTTCGGCTCGGGTCATGATCTCAGAGACCTGGGATCGAGCCCCGCATCGGGCTCCCTCCTCAGAGGGAAGCCTGCTTCTCCCTCTCTCACTCCCCCTGTTTGTGTTCTCTCTCTGGCTGTGTTTCTCTCTGTCAAATAAATAAAACCTTAAAAAAAAAAGTTAAAAATAAAAATACCATATAATCCAGTAATCCCACTAGCAGATATTGACCCAAAGGAAACAAAACATTCAAAAAGATTTAGTCACCCTTATGTTTATAGAAGCACTATATATATAAAATGGACTATTACTTGCCATAAAAAAGAATGAGCTCTTGGTATTTGTAACAACATGTATAACGTTAAATGAAACAAGTCAGCAAAGAAAGAGAAATAGCATGTGACTTCACTTATATGTGGAATCTAAAAAACAGAACAAAGAAACCAAAAAGTAGACCCATAAATATAGAGAACAAATTGGTGGTGGCCAGAGGGGAGGTGGGTGAGGAGATAGGTGAAATAGATAGAGGAAATCAAGAGGTACAAATTGCCAGTTAAAAAAGAAATAAGTTACGGAGATGAAAAGCACAGCACAGGGAAGGTAGTCAATAAAAAGTAACATTGTACAGTGACAGAGAGTGTACTTATCATGGTAAGCACTGAGTAATATAGAGAATTGTTGAATCAATATGTTGTATACTTGAAACTCATACAACACTGTAGGTTAATCATACTTCAATTGAAAATTTGTTTAAACAAAAATAAAGTTTAAAGTCAGAGTTAGCACACTGACACCCCAGTATCCACATCTTTGATGTCTAAAAGTTAATATTCAAAAATTAGAAGACTTCCCCTAAAATCTGAAAAGCTGGCCTCCCTTCAAAACTCACTTAATCAGGTAACACTCACTCAGCACAGAGCTGATGACAAGAACATCAATGAGCTGGAGGATTATCATACATGGCGGTCCCATTAGACAGGATACACCTTCTAATTAGTTCATTGAGATCACTATTTAGTAATTTGAACAATGTAGTTTTATTGTCATTTATATAAAATGCCATTGGAGCTCCCCAGCCCCACAAAGTATGCCCAGCAAGCTCACGAGCAGCATGTCCTTGTAGACTGGATCCATGGGCTCTTCATGAACCCATTTAAGAAGCATGGGTCCATTTGTCACTCGTTGGGACTGGCATGGTGTTTTATGCCATCAGACCCTTTAGATGTTCTACTTCCTTCAGCCAACAAGACTTCCAGCCATAAATGATTGTGACATTGGCATAATATATTTCTTGTTTTGCAAAGTGAAACTCACACCATGTGTGCTTCCAAATGTTTATTATTCCCTTGTGAATAATTTATCTGAGTACATTTCCAGGATTATGAATTAGGATGACTTGTTCTGTTCTCCATCATCTTCGTTTTCTTAAAAATCCTAGAACAAGCTTAATTACATTCCAAAGTTTGAATTTATCTTAAGTTTTTTTCATCCCTTCTTCCCTTATTCTATTCCGACTTTCTTTCTCTTCTATTTTTGACTTTTCACTTTGTATTTCACAGGTTATAATCTTAAACAGCTTTGTGTTTTAGTTGTGTGTGTGTGTGTGTGTGTGTGTGTGTGTGTGTGTGTGTGTGTTTAACACTGAGGTTAAACATTTGTCATCTCTGCTATTTTAGTTCCAAGGAGTATCACCTTTTGCTGAACCTGTAACGGTGTGAAAATGTCACCTGCCTTGGTCTTCCCTTTTCTCTGATTTGTTGATTCTAAAGCCCATTTTTATTCTGCCATCTCGCTGCTGCCTTATTATATTGGCTTTCCCAGTTTGGTGCCTGCCTTTCACATCATCTCTCCAGAATCTCACCCCATGACCTGGCCTGAGTTCTACTCGGAAGTTTCCATCTGCCTTTCAGGAATGAGCTCTTATCAAAAAAAATCACTGAGTCATAAACATGCCTGCTTGCCAGCTCCCAGCCCAGTCTTCCGAAGGGAGAAGACACGCGGTTAACTCGGGGCTCTGCCTGATTCAGAGGAACCCCGCGACTCTTCAGGTAGAGCCTGTGGCAGCTCTAGACACAGACCATCCTCACTAGGCAGTGAACACCCCACATCCCTGCCCCGAAGGCACTCCCAGGGCAGCAGGGTACACCCGGGAGGGTGAGGATCAAAACAGGGCATTTCAGGAGTCTTCCCCTCGTTCGCGCACTCTGGACGCCTCGCCTCCTCCCAGGATGACCAGCCCTTCAGAAGCCCTACCCCCTCCTCCCAAAACTGCTGCTACAGCCCCGGCCTTGCCACTCAGCCAGGGGCAGTATCTGCCTGCTTCCCCGTGCTTCTCTGCATCAAGGAATCCAGGAATCCAGTCCCCGGAGAAGAGCAGAGCGCCCTGCCAGATGGCGAGCCGCCACCCTGCTTGCCCGTGGTCCCGCAGGAATGTGACTGTGGCCCGCCTGCGGCTGCCTCCCCCCCCCACCCGAGCGGCCAGCCCACGCTCCCCAACAGCCCACCCACATTCCAGGGTCTTGTGTGTGAATCACGGTGAACATCACCATCACACTGCAGAAAATGCCACTCACGGCTCCAGGCTCTCTGGAACTTTCAGCGCTGTCCCAGCCCAGCGGGCTAAACTTTTAGAACAAAAGGGATCACAAAGCCAAAACCTGCCAAAATATCTGGTTGCGAGTACAATATAAAAGGGATAGAAGTGTGCGTGCAATGTAAGTCAAATGCAGGATGAAAGCACTTGGAATCGTTTTCGTTCTTAAACTGCTTCTTCACAGGAAAAAAACAAAAAACAAAAAACAAAAAAAACAAAAAGCTAGGGACGGTGAGAAGGCCAATGAGCGCTGCTTGGTGTATTGTATTAACAAGGAAGAGGGTGGAAGTGACCCTGAACCACATCATAAAATTGTTTGTTCAGCAGTAATGATGGAAGCCAGAAATGGGGAGAGACCTAAGATAAAGAAAAGGAATTAGGCCTTCTAGAACTCTGCCTTGTCCCTTTCTGGTCTCCGTACAGCACCATCTCGCTCAGCTCTGCAAATTCCCCTTTCCCACCTCCTCTCTAGAAAGGCAGGGAGCACAGTCTGAGGCTCCTGGACTGAAGGGAGATGGAACATTTTATAAGCTTCCTTCCTCATGGCCACAGGCTTAGCAATTTGCTTTCATAAATATCAGCTACCCTTCCCCAACCTAAAAAGGGAACACCACTCTTGGCTAGGGTGTTCCGTGCCTTGGTTACTGGACCCTTGGCCCCCTGAATCTCAGGCAGAGTTCAAGATCACTTTTAGGATGTTGCACAACTGGTCTCCGAAGCCCAGAAAGAAAAGGAATTTGACTTGTTGTCGAGGCAGTGATGTTAGACACAAAGGGACTTCAGTTCCCATCCTGGCCCTGGCCCTTCCTGGCTGTGTCACCGGGGACAAGCCACCTGGCTCTCTAAGCATCAGTTTCCTCAGCTGTGAACTGAGGCCAGTGTCCCTCATTAAATGAGATGGTGCATGCGAAGCAGTTGTCACCCCCCCACCACCATCACACAGCAGGGGTCTAAGAAACCACAACTCAACCATCCTTTCGTGCTTAACAGGCTATGTAGCACTGGGGTTTCTGGATCATTAAGGCATTTTAACAAGCATTTTAAAAGCAAACTATTTCATATCAAAGCAGACACAGCCATGTTTATGAATAATTCTCTCCAATGTCTTAGACGTAAAGCTCAGAGATTCATATGGTTTCCAATGTAGAACAGGGGTGGGGGTTAGAGGGTAAAATGTTGTACCAGGATCAGTAACTTATGACCTTTCCTTTAAAAAGGAAACTATAATTAACATAAGGCAACATGTGAGGGGGACATGGGTGGCTCAGTCGGTTAAGCGTCTGCCTTTGCTTCAGGTCATGATCCCCAGGTCCTGGGATGAAGCCACAGGTCCAGCTCCCAGCTCAGTGGGGAGCCTGCCCCCCGCCTGCACACATGCATGCTCTCTCTCTCAAATAAATAAATAAAATCTTAAGAACAAAAGATGCTAACATCTGAATCCCTTATGTAGTGTTTCTCATTCAGTGCTTCAGTTCTGTAGAAACTGGAATATCATACCAATGATTGTTTTTTCTCTCTGTGTGGATGTCTTCATAGAATATGACCACAGTATCACATACAATATATATTATACACACATGTATGTAAGCAGATATACACACATGCACACATGCCAAATGACAAAAAAGACCAGAATACACATGCAAGGTATAAATGTGCTTTGCTCTCAGGGCATGAACATCACACATAGACTTCCATTTTATTTCTTCTCAGTTAGCATGTGCCCAGGGCCTTCTGAACTCAAATATCCAGGCACATGCAGGAAATCCTCTTGTTCAGCCTAGTCTGGGAAAGAGAATTTCTTATGAAATCAAGTATCCTATTTAAGAGAAAGTTGGTGCCTCTCAAAAGTGGGTCTAAAGCCACTGCAACCCAGGAAGCCAGTGGGGAAATGTTCATGGCTCCCAATCAAAAAGCTCTCCCTGAATGTCAGGCCTCACGTGTGAGTCACCCTGGAAAACAAAACCCATCCCTAAACCACAAACACCTTTGGAAGACTGTTGTTTAGGCATTTACTCCTTGGTATGCATGACTTTAACTGAAATATTTTGCCTTAACAAGAAGTCAAGGGCGCCTGGGTGGTTCAGTTGGTTAAGCAACTGCCTTCGGCTCAGGTTATGAACTTGGAGTCCTAGGATTGAGTCCCACATCGGGCTCCCTGCTCAGTGGGGAGTCTGTTTCTCTCTGACCCTCCCCCTTCTCATGCTTTCTGTCTTAAATAAATAAATAAAATCTTTAAAAAAAAAAAAAGAAACAAGAACTCAAGAGGATTGCATTGAAACAATGTTTCATTTTCTTTGTTTTTATTTGGAACAAGGGTTGAGGGATGACGCAGAAGTAATACAATATCCATTTCAGCAGTTCTCCAATTATGAGGCTTACCTGGTGGGTGGGTGCTGTTTAAAATGGTGATTCCCTCACCCAACCCCAGATTCTAATTTAGTAAACTGGAGGTCAAAGCCAGGAATCCACATATTTTTAACAACCTCCTCCCCTAGTGACCTTAGTATAGTCTTGAGACCACAGTATGGAGAAACTGGACCAGGCCGTACCACACCCAAATCTCTAGAACCTAGAAACTGGCTTGAAATAAAAGTTAAATCCCCACAAACTAATTATTAGGAAAAGAGCACCCTGTACATGCACATGTCTGGGGATTCCCAGGGCACCAATGTTTCCCTAGCAGCCACACACCACACCAATTCGTTTACTTACAGTCCCATTTCTGAGAGAGGGGTATTGAAGTCTCCAACCATAAGAGTGGGTTCATCTATTTCTCCTTGCAGATTTTTTTTCTTTAAGATTTTATTTCTTTATTTCTTTATTTTTTTTCTTTCTTTATGTTAGAGAGTGAAAGTGTACATGAACAGGGGGAGGAACAGAGGGGAAGGGAGAAGGAGAGAGTCTCCAGCAGACAACACACTGAGCACAGAGCCCATGAGGGGCTCGATTTCATGACCCTGAGATTATGACCTGAGCCAAAATCAAGAGTTACACATTTATCCAACTAAGCCATCCAGGTGCCCCTCTCCTTGTGGTTTTATCAGTTTTGGCTTATGTAGTTTGATGCTCATGTTGTTAGGTGCATACATGTTGAGGACAATTAAATCTTAGAGCAAGTGACCTCTTTATCATGTAATACCACTATCTCTATTTCCTTGCTCTGAAGTCAGCTATGTCTGCAACTAATATAGCTACTTCCACTTTTTTTGTAGTAGTAGTAGCAGTAGTGTGGGCATGGTCCATCCTTCTCCATTTATTTACTTTTATTCCAAATGCACCTTTATATGTATCTTATGGACAATACAGATTTGGGTCTTGTTTTCTGACTCATGGTTCCTAGCCTCACTCTGACTCCAGCTTACCCTGCCCCTGTTCCCAGAAATCCCTTTTCTAAGGTTTGATCTTGGATTCTAACTTTGCAGTATCTTCCACAAGATGTTCCTTCCAAAAGAAAAAAAAATGGCCATGGAAATCCATTAAAACCTCTTGCTATTCTATCACACTGGAGGTCAAATCAGCTCCTGGAACATAATTAGATCAAGTAACTGACACATAAAACAGTCTGCACAGCAGGCATTACAAAGGACTCAAAGGGCTACATGACATTTAGCTTTTCACTAAATAAGAATCTAATGTGTCTGAATTAATTACACATCTTTCTTTGATGAAGTCTAAATAAGATTTATTGTATGTGTGTCTATGTGTTGTGTGCCTGTGCATGCCTAAGAAATAAACCCATTAACAAGGAGAACCTTGCTTCCAGAGGCAATAAGGAAATAATCTGAAAGTTTTCAATTAAAGGATAAAAAAAACATTGCTTATAAACTTAAAGATATGGGTGCCTGGGTGGCTCAGTCGGTTAAGCGTCTGCCTTTGGCTCAGGTCATGATCCCTGGGTCCTGGGATTGAGTCTCATATAAGGCTCCCTACTCACTGGGGAGTCTGCTTCTCCCTCTCCCTCTGCCCTCCACCTGGTCATGTACTCTATCGCTCTAATAAATATTTTTTTAAAAAATAAATAAACTTAAAGGTATAATAGTCATTTACTTTATTGAAGCCAGTTACTTCATAAGATTTATTTAAAACTCTGTTCTGGACTTAGATAAAAATATAGTTTTGTTTCTAAATCATACTTTCCCCAAAATAATTGTGCCATTTAAAGACATACATTTTTACCCTATGACTGAAGTTTTCCAATCTGGACCAAGGGAAGAAAGAAAAAAAAAAAGAAAAAACAAGAGAGCTGGACAGGAAAAGAATATTGATCCAGATGGTTTTCCTAGGAGCCATTATCCTGAAATTAGTCATAATATACCACAGTGGGGAGAAAGAGAAAATGAAGACAACATTCAGGCTATAGAGCCCCATGAAAAAGTTAACCATTTATGATACCTCTCAAATAAGAAATCAGAAGACTGTCCAGTGGTCACATAGGTCCAGTCAAAAAAAAATTATCTGAAATTTGGAAATAGGGCACAATGATGACCTTTCATCATTTCACTTTTCATCATTTCCAGGTAACATAAAACACTGTCTGCCAAAGCCCCATAAGAGTACCTGATGCTCTACAGAAGCTACCTTGGCTTGACTTAATATTTACCACTCCTTAGGGGCCAGACTCTGAAAGTTAGATGTTAGCTTACAGACAAGGGACAAACTGCAAACAATTTCTGACCCATTTTTGGTCCCAAGAGCCAGAGATTGTGATTTTGTCACTTATATAACATTGTATATCTCACTTGTGCCCCAGCAGATCTTATTTTGGGATCTGGTTTAGTTGACTATGTACATCTAAGTCTCCATACTCTTTCTTGAATCAGCTTTGCCATCCTGTTAGTTGTTGCATTAATGAGTTAAATAAATCTGTAACACATGCTCAGTGTGTGTTTATATAAGAATCATAATGCCAATTTATTAAAAATTATACATCAAGACTTTCTTTACCACTTGGTGCACCCATCTCCCTGTCCTGGAAACAAATGCCTGCTCTGCCTTTTCTCATTGAAGTCTGAGCTTAAAAATTATTTCCAAAATCTGAGGAAGCCTCGGAAGGCTCCATCTGGCTCACACTGTCATCTCTGGTCAATCACCACCAACTGGGGCCACAGTCACTCCTTCTTGAGTCAACACGAAACGGCTCTTTCCACAGACCTTACCATCCACTCCCCAGGCTAACTAAGGCTCAGCATTTAACCAAGGTGCACAGATCTGGGTCTTCCATGGAAGCAGAACAGCATGCAAATAAGAGAAACAAGACACACTTGCATCTATTTCTTTTTTGCTCCCGGGCACTTAGCTCCTATCAGACTTACCATTTTGGAAGGAGGTGCATGTCATTGGAAGGGACAGAGCAAGGCTACGTGAATGAAGCAGGGGATATCCTCAAGAGCACAAAAGGCAGTGTGGAATGAAAGGAAACCAGAGGAGAAAGAATGAGGGCATGTGAGGGCACATGTGGGAAACACACTTCGTTTTAAAGAATCGGCCCCCACTCTCAGCCTTGCCTCCCACACGCGGGCTGTTCTGATGCTATAAGCAGACTCCCTGGGAGGCTGCAAGTGCCAGTGCAAGGCTAAAAATTTCTGCTAAATTACTATTAAGCATACCAGGAAAAGGTCTGACTCAAGGGAACACCTTACTGGATTCTGACCCCCAAAAGAAAATGTATCTTCCAAAGAAAGCCACAAAGTATGGGGTGGCTGAGTACATAAAGCGTTACCCCCAAAGGGACAAAAACCAAGGGATTCCATTTTTTAAACTACTGAAGTAAACCCTTTCTAGCTATTTGGAGGAAATAATGATGGGTATTTACCAAAGAAGTCCTAAAATTGGTTCTTGAACATGGGTGTTTAGGAGGAGTCACAGACAGTTTCCCTCTTTCCAGTGTACTTATCTCAGAAAAGAGTGAGTTTTCTCCAGAAAGAGCCTGAATTGGGCCAAACCACATCACCGAGGGCAAGATATAGGCACAGCCTTCCTCACTTTGTACATTGCATGTTTTATGCTGTTCAGAGGGATTGCTCCTGACTCTAGGCTATGCCTTGGTGTAGCCTTCCTCCCCATAAGGAATAGCTACAAAAGGCCACTGTCCAGAGGAAGAAAATGTTTCTGTATAATGGGAGGAGCTGCCTGTAAACTCCAACCCATGTGTGTGAGCTACATCTCAAATGTACATGAACTTCCTTTAAAAGGCATTTGTGAATGAGTTCTGCTTCTTTCTAGCCCCCCTGGCCTGGGTCATGTCAAGGAGAACTTCACCTGTACTTTAATTCTGCAACCCAACTCATGCCCAGGGGAAGGCTTTGACCAAACTGTCACTTAGATAAGTTTCCCTTGTAAGAGTAAACTAGATCACTTCAGTGGGACAGTCATGCGATGGTCCCTAGATACCAATGACCAAGAAGAGTATTTGTCCAGTTTCTGACTGCCCCCAAACACCCCCACTTCTTCTCTAGTGACCCCAGGACTCTCCACATCCCTGCACACGTGATGTGGTCAACCAGCTGTCAGCTGCACCACTCTCACAGGGCCATCGGCAGTTGGCACACCCAACCTCCTAGGGCAATTTTCAATAGTCATAGACGATATAAAAATGGATCACAAGAGGAGGATTAACTGGCAACCTTATTATCCAACTGATGAAAAAGGTGAAAGTCTAAGCTATCAAAGGCAGTATAACATGAAAGGAAGTGTATAAATTTTAGTATCAGATGCACAGGATTTCAATTCCAACCCTATGTGTCTATGGGCAATTCACCTTACCTCTCTCTGATACTGTTTTCTTATCTACCAAATGGAAATAGGAATGTGTGCCTTGGAGAATTATATATGATGATCTATGTGAGGCATTGACACAGGTCTGGTACCCAGGAGGTGTGGTGGTCATTAGGGTACCCCCATGCATCCTGGTACTCCTCTCCTTCCAGGCACATGGCAGAACTGTACTTTTCAGCCCCATTTGAAGTCGGTCTTGGCCATGTGTCCTCCATTGGTCAATAAAACTTAAAGAGCCAGTGAGGGATTCACTTCATTCATCAAACTCCCCTCCCACTACTATGGTGGCCAGAGAAGCATGCAAAATGAAATCTCCATTGTTCTAGGTCACTGTGTGACCATGGGGGCAGAAATCCTCTACAGACCCACATAGTGCATTATACCATGAACAAGAAATGTCATATTAAGCCACTGAGATATGGGAGTGCTTTTGTTATTGTAGCCTGACTACGAGAATAAGTACTCAGTAAATTCTAGCGGTCCTGATTCTGTTTTTATTATTTCAAAATACCACATTTGAAAGAAAGGTGGGGCCTAAAAAAAAAAATCAAAGCTTTGGACTGAATTGAATAGGCTGATCCCAAGGCAGTTCACCAGGCAAGGACCCTGATACATTAGTTGTTTAGACTTAAAAAGAGAAAAAAATAAATAATGTCAGTTCCCGTAGCTGAACTATATGCTTCCATGAATTAAGGATGTAAAAGGTCACTTTGAGCAGAGTAGGATAAATACACAAAAGAATTTCTGCAGATTAAAAGCTCTACAGCGCTGGGCCCCAGCCAGAATAATCATAATCCAAGAATTGAGGTCAACAGCCCTGGAAAATAACTCTTAAGTATTTCTAGCCTTTAAAACTCTTCAATGGACCAGAAAACATCTGTTTCCTAATCTAGTGGGAAAAAGCTTCATTGCTAAATAGTAGTAAGAACTCCTAAACATGAAATTCATTGCCATTTTCTAGGCAAAACGAACACATACATTAACCCTTCTCCCTTGTTCTCCATAGAGGCCACCAGCTAGAGATGCCCCCACAGAAGGGGAGCTTTGAACCATGAACAAAATCCTTCACTTCACTTTCCCTGAATTTGCCGGGAAAAGCCCATATGAACTCCCAAGCACTGGCACCCAACCCCTACGGATGTTTAATATGGAAGAAATGAAATATGTGGGACTACTGATTGAATAAATACAATCTTTGTTCTTAGCCATTGACCTAGTGCAATATAAAGAAATATGAGCTCCAAAGCTCCATAGACTGGAGTTCAAGTCCTTTCTTTACCACTTACCAGCTGTGTAATCTTAGGCATATGGCCCTCTCTGAGACTCAGCTGACTCATATTTAGAATTATAGTACCAGTGCATCCACCCTTTGTGAGGGCCTCCTCCCAAGGCAGATGTAAGTGCTTCACATGCATTACGTCTTTATACAATGACCATATTAAGGGTTTGGATGGATCTCACGGATGAGAAAAAATAAGGCTCTAAACTAGGAGGAAGTAAAGCCAGATGCAAATGTGGATTCAACTGGCCCCTAAGCCTGAGTTCTTATCCCTGAGATCCCTGACTCTGTAAGTCTACCTCTCAGAGTAACATAAATTCCCAGTGCTACCCCTATCTCAAGCCAGCACTCAGCCTGTTTCCTTTCCTCCACTCTCTAACCATCCCATTTTATCCACCAGCAACTTTTTACCTTGCCATCTTTTTTCCAAATGGTCTATCAGGAATATCCCGATGGAACCTCTAATTTTCAATGGCTCATACTAATCTTCTCATTCATCTATGAAGATATGCTATCAACATAAATACATATATATGGCTTTAGATGTATATATGAAGAGCTATAAATACAGGGGAAAATGGAAGGAAACGTTAACTGATTATCTCTGAGTAGTAGAATCCCAAATGACTTTTTATAACTCTGAGTTTTTTTGTATTGCACAAGACTGCATTTCTTTGATAAGCAAGAAAAAAATATTTTTCAAAGTCGTGGAAGATTATTGGGCTCCTTTTAGTTTTTTTGACAGTTGCATTTATCGTTTCCAAAATAAACAAGGGTATTTCAGTCACTAAAAATACATTTCTTTGTTTTTGCTTACTTAAAAAAAAAATGTTCAAATGCTGCAATTATTGCAAAGGAAAAAAATCTAGTCTGCGCTTAGAGCTGATTAGCCTGACATTACTTCCACATTGTGAACAGGCAGCAGTAACCACAGTGGACCCAGGACACCAAGATTTACCAGCGAAAGGTATGGAGACACACGAGCAAAAGCATGGCCATGGCTGGAATAAGACCTCCACCAGAGGACCAGGATCTTTCCAAGCTCCCTCTGACAAGCCAATGATCTTCCCCTGCCCTTGATCAAAGTAACCATCTTTATACATAAACTCAAGCTCAGGTCTGGTCTACTCTCCATGTCACCGATATGATGACTGATGAGTACCCCAGACACTCGGGGCTACTAGACCACAGTGGAACACTCAAGCCACAAATAAGATACAACCTACCCTCTTCAAATCTTCCCAGGCACAAGAGCAAGTATCATGGGCTATCTTTGGTATTTCCTTCAAAAATTAAACATCCTTTGGCTCTATAGAAGTGATGTCAGTCCTCAGTGTCCCAAACCAAAGTCAATGTAGCCAAAGAAAGCTGTATATTTAGGCTACATTGACCCAATGTAGCAGGCTACCATTTACACTGGGTTCGGGATGTTATATGCCAAGAAACAAGAGGTAGAAACCTGCTTCTGATTTCACCATAAGATGTTATGGCCACTGTCGACTATGTCTCCTAACGTCTGAGCAGTCCCAGGGTGGAGGTAAGCCCTGAGAAATCTTTACCTTACAGAGTGACCAGTGAATTTTTTCTTTCACAGCCAGACTACATTTCCTTTCTTTTTTTCTCTTTTTTTTCTTTTTTAAAGGTTTTATTTATTTATTTGACAGAGAGAAACACAGCTAGAGAGGGAACACAAGTAGGGGGAGTGAGAAAGGGAGAAGCCGGCTTCCCGCTGAGCAGCCCCATGTGGGGCTTGATCTCGGGACTCCAGGATCATGAACTGAGCCAAAGGCAGATGCTTAATGACTGAGCCACACAGGCAGCCCTACATTTCCTTTTTCAAGCTGCTTGCCAGGAAACTCACAGTCAAATGCATGTCCCCCACCTCTCACAACTGTGTAAATCATACAGCCTATAAACTAGCATTCAGCTTCTTCCCATGATCTTGACATTCCATTGAATTTACATTTATCCTGATTCTTAGTTTGTATTCCTTCTCAATGTTTTAATATTTTATTCTAGTGCCCCTTGTTAGCCAACTCAAATCCTATATAAAAAACATGCCTTATAAATTAACCAGACACTACTGGCCAGCATCAACCATATCAAAGGGGCACCATCTGAAGGGTATGAACCAAAGAGCCCCAGAACGGGACTGTCCTCTCCCAATCAAAGTCTCATCTCCAATGATCTCCAGTATATGGGAGGTCACCCTTTGAAACCCGTTCACTTAGTAAGACTACTTTTTTCTATTCTTAGGAGAGAAAGCAAAGCTACTTGGAAAGGATGCCTCACTGTTTTCCCTTGCAGAAAAGTTGATGCTCACCCTGTCTAATCATACATACCCAGCACAGGTGTGTATTGAGAAAAGACAAAATATAAGGAGAAGGATAATTGAGTTTGATGAAAGACTTAGGAAATGTTTGGAGATCAGGAATATTTATGCAGTGGGGGAATTGCTTTTTCTGGGACAAGCAAGCTGATGGGCTACGGGGATTTTTGATAACCAGAGAGGGGACGAGAAGGAGCTAAGACTCTTTTACCTACTTCATAATTTGGTACAAACCCCCAAAGTCAAGCCTAACAGCCTGTGGTAAAAGGCTTGATGCTTGTAGTAAACGGCCCTTCGGAGCATTTTAGAGTTCACAGGAGCACTTTATAGCTATTATCACATTCATCTTCAAAATAACTCTAGGGGCTTCCTTTAGGCTTCTCTTTAGTAAGTAGGAGAACTGTGGCTCAGATAGTTAGGAACCTGTTCAAGGGCACGCAGCGTACCCGGCGGCAGAGGGGAGACGAGGACCCCTTCCCCCATCTGGCATAACTTGGCAACTGGAGTGCACGAGCAAGAACAAAACGACCCAAAGCAGGGCGCTCCGAGGCAGGAGGCTGATCCCACCATGACTTCTGCAAAAGCCCAGCGCTCCACTCCATGCCATCTGCCTTTCAGTAACGCTGAGCACTGATCTCCCGGCAAAACAATAACCCACCCTTGAAAATAAAAATCCTGGTCTACCACAGCAGACATCAACACTCAAGAAAAGACCTGCCAATTAGGAGAGTCCTTTCTTGTCCTTCGCACCGACTGCCCTTCATTTGCCCCATGTACAGGAGAGGATTTCTGGGGCACTTGAGGAAGAGGTGTTAAATTTACTGCATTCCAAATGTTCTCATTTATTTATAATCGAGAAAATGTGAAAGGGAAGAAAATTCAACCCTGAACAGTGAATGACACCTTCCCGTCTCACACACCTGCCGAGGCCCCCCCAGATGGGTTCAGATGAAATAAGAACAGGACAGCTGCCCTCCCCTGCAGCGTGGGCCCTCCAGGGCTCTCAGCGAGGGGCTCTCCAGGCCCTGAGGTCATGGTCATGGTCTGTGGGCTGAGGCTCATGTTCATGCCCAGCGAACACCTAAACCAAAGAGACAAGGATGCAAACCCAAGGAGACCTGACAGGTGTTCCAACCTTAGGACCAGGCGGAGCCAGATGAACACAGCCATGGGCACAAAATGCTGT
The DNA here is from genome assembly GCA_004023965.1 of Spilogale gracilis. Lineage (NCBI taxonomy): Eukaryota > Metazoa > Chordata > Mammalia > Carnivora > Mephitidae > Spilogale > Spilogale gracilis. The sequence goes on along the minus strand of PITA01014215.1, from coordinate 17,381 downwards.
GGTGGCGAGGGTAAGAGCCTGAGCTTCGGGAAGCAGAGAGTCAGCCCAAAATGCACAGGTTCCAGAAAGGGCAAAGGCACCACCAGCAGCAGAAGAATCCAGAGGCCAGCGGAGGCCACAAACCCAGCAATACAATGGTGCAGGGTAGGAGCTTCTGGACTGGGGACAGAAGTCAAATCTTAGTGCCACCACGTTCTGGCTGTGTGACTCCAGACCCCTTGTCCTCCTGGGGCCCAAGTTTCTAATCTAAGAACTGGAGACGAGAGGCTCCTGGGTGGCTCAGTTGGTTAAGCGACTGCCTTCGGCTCAGGTCATGATGCCGGAGACCTGGGATCGAGTCCCACATCGGGCTCCCTGCTCGGCAGGAAGCCTGCTTCTCCCTCTCTCACTCCCCTTGCTTGTGTTCCCTCTCTGGCTGTATTTCTCTCTGTCAAATAAATTAAATTAAATTAAATTAAATTTTTTAAAAAGGATTTTAAGAACTGGAGGCGAGAGACCTACTTCACAGGATTGCTGTGAGCATTAAGTGAGATGGTATTTACAAAAATGCCAACACAATCTGGAGCACAGTCGGTGCTCAATAAATGTTACTCATTCTCTTCAAACCCTGTTGGAAGTAGCAAATTCTCCGGGCCCAAGCTAAATGCCTTCAGGTGTCAGTTTGGGTTTTACTGTTGTTGGGAGTTTTTTTAGTTTGAATACCTAAAAATGGGTTATTGAGTGTGTATGAGTTTAATATCAATGCTACTTCCCTGATAGAGCCTAAACCCCTTCCTGATCTTCCTAGAGGAATTCCTAAATACCCTTCTCTCAGAGATGATATTACATGCCTAAAAATCAGCATCTTTATCTAGTGAGGGACATGCCCATCTCCGTCACAGTCTCCACTACTCCCTATTGTCCTTCCCCGGCCCAATTCGCACATTTATGCTCCCTGCCTGTCCCAGTAAGGCACTGCCCTTAAGCCAAGGATCAGAGGAAGCGGCAGACAGAGGCCTATGAGAGGTAAAGAGCAACAGCTCACATAGCCCACCCTCAAACCCCACCACCGTCATGGTCCACAGTGACCACCCACCCCGAGAGTAGCTACCTTCCCTGCCAGCAGAGCCAAACCGGCAAATGGTAGCCTTAGCAAGGTCGGGAGGAAAGGAGGGGCATCAGCAACTTTGGGGGGATGGCCACTAAGAGAGCAAGTCAGCATCAGCTGAGTCTCTACAAAGGTGCATGAACCTCAGAATAGAAACAACCACCCAAGTAAATTAAGGCACGTGAATCACTCTCCGATCTCCTCCTTAAGCTCACAAAGCGAGGGGGGGGGGGATGCTTGAAATTCTATTTGATTTCCAAGTTTCCACTCCCCTTGGGCTAAGATGATCGGGCATCCAAACCGTTTGAAGCACCGGCCTCCATAGACTCCCCAGGGCTGGGGCAGCAGTGGAATGAGCAGGGACTGGCCGTTTCTTCTTGGGAACTCCTGGCGGCTCGGTAGCAGGGCTAGCAGAAGTGAAGGGACAGCATACCCAGACAGCAGATACGCCTTCTGTTAGAGATTTCTGGATCTCTTGCAGCCTGTGGTCTTATTCAATTCATAGCAGTGATGGAGCCGAGCAGGCCTTGGGCTCTTACTCGCATGAAACCTGACTGTGTTCACCAGGGGAAGGTTGGCTGAGCTGCTGGGCAGCAGAGCTGGGGCGGGTGGATATTGAAGGAATCTACTAGGGGTATCATCACATGCTCTCAGGGGCTGGGGGCCACGGTCAAAATATTTAACAATAGGCACGACCTAGAGGAATTGCCAAGTCAGAACGAAGGTCCCACCAGCCAACAGCCCTGTGTAGAAAGCAGTATGCGTCACCACACCTTACCCTTTTGAAAAGCCAGTGCAAATGTTGTTTTCTTTTTTATTAAAACCCTAATTATAAAACCAGTGAATGGTTCCACAAAGTTCCATCCTGCCTGCTGAGAGGCCTGGCCACGGCCTCAGGGAAGACAGAATGAGGTCGGCAGCCAGCTGTAAAATGTCCCCTAGAAGAGAAACATCTGGTCTGGCTCCCTGATCATGTCAGTTTCCTGGCTGAACTCTGGGGTGATGGGGCTTATTGTTTTTCCACGAGTGGCCATAGTTTCCCCGGAAGCTTACAGCCATCAAACTATGGAACGGGACCTCAGAAATCAAAGCCACAGAGCGGTTCCCCGCTGGCCAGCGATACAACCGGGTCCAGAACATAGGCCTCTGCTTGCACTCTAGGACTCTCCAGGCAACACATTCTGCCCCCAGATCATCTCTTTCCAACCCCAACCGTGCACTCTCCACCATCCTCAGCTTCATTCGAAAAGAAAACCAGTACAGATGGAAACGAAGTGCCGGGCTTCACCTCCAGAACTTTCTAGAAGATCCATGACTTGGGAACTGGACTAGCAGGGGCAGGGAAGGGTAATGATGACACACTGAGGCTGGAAACTCAATATATTCTTAACCTGATCACTTCAAGGCCCCATCCCTCCATAGGAGGGAAATACTCTTATTCTGACCTGAGCTGTTGGCTTCAGAGGGCACACCTGAAGCATTTTCTGCATGCATTCCATGCTACAATTAAAATAAATAAGTATATAAAACGAAGCCATGATATGTTTATTCTTCCCAGTGAATACCCCTCTAAAAAGCTTAAGCTGAAATTTAAAGACATTCACAGAAGCACTCAAAGAAAAATAACCAAGCCTGACACAACCCAACTGACAATTTTTTAAAAGCAAAGCAAGTAAATTACATGGCAAAGCTCAAAATGCCTGCCGGGTCTCCAGGTCGCAGGGACACGCGTGCACGTGCACGCGTGCACACACACGTGCAGTTTCAGCTCCGCGGACACCGTCAGCCAGCCACATGCCCACAACCTCCTTCCTAGATACACTGTGACAGCCACTAAGCTAATGAGATCCCAACTGTCACCCCCAGTTTTTACAACTGTTTCTCTTATTTTCTTCCCAAGACCATTGCCCCAGAGGCAGTTAGAGGCAACTTGCATATCATCAGCACTCTTCCTCCGTCTTCGGAGGAGCAGGGTCCCCGCGGGGCAGCATAGAACCAGACTCTCAGCTCCGTGGGAAGGGGGAGGGCTGGGACTCCAGGGACTTGGGAGGGCCAGGGCTCGGTGGCCACCAAGCTGCGGATTAATCGGCCACGGCTGCTACCGCTCTGCAGAAACCGGCTGCCCATTATCGGGGCAGGAGAAACAAAATATGAAACCGCCTCTCCAGAAAAATATGGTGCTGGAAATCAAGTGGCAAGAGCCAGTAAAAGAGGCATCTGAACGCTTACACTGGTGAGATCATTCAAAGGCGAAGCAGCTGAAAGAGACACTATTTCAAATTGGAGGAGGGAGAGGGGCGATCTTCCCAATTGGATAAAATGTAGGAAATGAGGCTCGAATGAATGCCCATTTAATAAGTACCTGAATGTGAAACACACGGTAGACAGAGAAGCTCCAAGACATAAGCAATCCATATCCTCAACCTAAGAGCACTGAGTACAGGTCCTCTGAGCTTTAAGCATTTTTTTTTGACCAAACAAAACAAAAAACCAACAACAAAAAAACACCACACCTTATCCTTTCAGTGGGTTTTTACATAGAGGATGGTTTCATAAAGGAAGGTAGCAGGCTGCTTCAAGTGAATAAAGAAGGTTGCGGACTAAGAGAGGTTGTATTGTTCTTTGCGGGTTTCCATATTTTCCATAATATGCGTGTATTTATCAAAAACTGTAGTTGTTGGCACACCTGGGTGACTCAGTTGGTTAAGCTCTGGTCATGATCCCAGGGTCCTAGGATCAAGTCCCACACTGGGCTCCTTGTTCTGTGGGGAGCCTGCATCTCCCTCTGCCTGCCACTCTGCCTGCTTGTGCTCTCTCTCTCTGTCTCTGTCTCTCTGTCTCTCTGACAAATAAACATATAAAATCTTTAAAAAAAAAAAAAACCTGTAGTTGTTGAACTTTTTTTTGATGGATTAGCATGCTTTTCTTTCATTGAAGTATAGTTGACCTACAATATTACGTAAGTTGCAGGTGTACAACATAGTGATTCAACAATTATATAGATTATAAGCTGCATATAATTTTTGACCTCTTTTAAGAGCAGTACTAAGAGACAGCCAACTGCCCCACCATGCATGCAATGCACACATACACACACACACGCACACACACACACGCACGCTCGCACCCACGTGCACGCACACAGCATGCGTGTAAATACAGAGTATTCCCATTGTGTCTCTTTTAATAGGGAACAGTAATGACCCACCCAGGTGACTGTCTTTGAGCAGGGTGGCAGAGCTGCAGTGAGGTACCAGCTGCTTCTTACAGGAAGTGCTCTGAAAATCATGCTCAAGGTTTGCCCAGGCAAGAGGGTAAAGGGGAAGTTGGCAGGGATAAGACAAAAAAAGACTGCCACTCCTCTCCGGCAACTGAGTCGTCACAGGAGTGACTACAAAATAGCACTCAAGTCAGATTTGGTCCCTTCCTTGCCCTTCACTTTCACAGAGAAAACTGCCTGTCAAGGTATCTATACATTGTTAACAACTAGCTCAGGGACCCTGATGAGTTCTTGGCAGAGTGAGTTTAAGAGGAAGAACTAATTCCATTTCCTATGAAAACCCCGAGGCCCCGGACTTCATTCTTCTTAAGGAGATAGCAACAGGGAGACCAGAGCCCAAAAGATCCATGCCCCCTTTCTCTGGACTCTTAGAACGTTCCAGCAGCCATACTGGTGGGGGAACAAACTGTGGCTTTCCTTCAACAGTTCTCGTCTAGTTAACTGGAACTTTGACATGAGAGACTGCTCATATCTGCATCAATATCCTCCTACATGATAGGGAAGGTGTCAAGAATCTGGAATACAATCTATACTCAAAATTCGGCAGGATGGCTGAAACAGGTGAAGGGCATTAAGAGCCCACTTACCATCACAAGCATTAAGTAATGTACAAAATTGCTGAACCCTTATGTTGTACAACTGAAACTAAAAGAACACTGTATATTAACTCTACTGGAATTAAAATTTTAAAAATTGAAAATTTTTAATTAAAAATTCTTTTAAGTTTCAAATTCTACTAGTATATGTTTAGGAGCTAAAGCAGCCATCTCCTTGTTAACCAATTTGAAATTAACTTACATCATGCAATTATATTTTCTATATTTTTTGAAGTTCCAGTCATGGATGAACTATTTTACATTCAAATTTAATATTCTTTTTTTCTCTAAAAACTGGAAAGTTAGATATCACTTTTTAGGGTTAGAGGTACTTGGATTTTTTTTTTTTTGACCTGAGCTTAAATACACTTGTGAAAGAATAATCACCCAGAGTTTCATTCACCTTAAATCTCAAATGTCAAATCTGAGTTCTCAGAATGAAATTCACCAAAATAGGTGCGACCTTCACTCAGAAAACTGATTTAACTCAAAACAATACGTACATCTGCTTTTTTTTTTTTAAGATTTTATTTATTTGACAGAGAGAACACAGCGAGAGAGGGAACACAAGCAGGGGGAGTGAGAGAGGGAAAAGCAGGCTTCCCACTCAGCAGGGAGCCCGATGTGGGACTTGATCCCGGGACTCCAGGATCATGACCTGAGCCGAAGGCAGTTGCTTAACCAACTGAGCCACCCAGGCGCCCCTATACATCTACGTTATTCATTTATAATCTACTCTAGAGTAAGAATGTGTCTAATTTTTATTATATACCCTCAAAAACATATTGACAAAGAGATTTGCATAATCAGAGGAAAAAGTCTATTTTAGAAGTTCATGGATAAGGTCTAACTCTGCACTGGGCTCAGCACTTGAAGGGGACTGAGGAGATAAATATTTAACTTTAATCAATTCTAATTTAAAAACTGATACTCAACTCAGTTACTAAAAGATCTTTACGTATGTATGGAATAACTTAGCTATGTGAATCTACTTTTTCAACTGTAGATGTTAGGAAATGTACAGTTAGAGTATATACAAATGTACAGATAGAGTATTTCCAATGAAAATTTAGCATCCGGGGCGCCTGGGTGGCTCAGTCGTTAAGCAGCTGCCTTCAGCTCAGGTCATGATCCCGGGGTCCCAGGATCGAGCCGGCATCAGGCTCCCTGCTCAGCGGGAAGCCTGCTTCTCCCCCTCTCACTTCCCCTGCTTCTGTTCCCTCTCTAGCTGTGTTTCTCTCTGTCAAATAAATAAAATCTTTAAAGGAAAAAAAAAGAAAGAAAATTTAGCATCCAACCAGAGATATAAAAACACATGAGATTTCTAAGACTTAGTACAAAGAAAAAGAATATAAAATCTCATCAGCCATTTTTACCCTTAATTTAGTATTGAAATGAAAACATTTTTATGTTGAATTAAACAAAAATATATAATTAAAATTAATTATTGATTATAATTCATCATCTATTTCTTTTTATTTTTTTAATGTGGCTACTAGAAAATTACAAATAATTCACATATGTGAATTACATTATATTTTCAACAGCAGTATTCTAGCTAGCTCTATATGGTGGGGTAACCAACAAGAATAGCAGTCATTCATTATCTCCTGGTACTAACACATACAGCTATTGTAAGATAGCCATGTTTATTTTCCCACACTCTTTTCATCCTATCTCTAAATATTAAACAAATATGTGAACCAAATGACTGGCCCCCAAGGAAGCAAAGGTTATTCTGCCACTGATAGTGGGCAGTAGTAAATGCCAGTCATTCTAGTCACTCCCATGCAATCTGGCTCGGGCTGCACAGACAGGGAAGACAGCATTGTTTCAGGGAACTCGGGAGTTACACCCACATGAGCCTCCTAACCACGTCTATACAGCTGACCTCTGTACAACACGGGGCTTAGGAGCACCGACATCCTGCATAGCTGAAAATCCACATGTAACTTTTTTAAGACTTTATTTATTTATTTATTTGAGAGAGAGAGAGAGCATAAGCAGCGGGGAGGGTCAGAGAGAGAGAGAAGCAGACTTCCCAACTACACAGGGCTCCATCCCAGGACCCTGAGATCATGACCTGAGCCAAAGACAGATGCTTAATCAACTGAGCCACACAGGCGTCCCCTATATAACTTTTGACTCCCCCAAAATTTAACTACTAATAGCTTGCTGTTGACCAAAAGTCTTACTGATAACCTAAATGGTTCATCTACACATATTCTGTGTGTTCTGTATAATGTGTACTGTGTTCTTACAATAAAGTAAGCTAGAGAAAAGAAAATGTTAAGAAGATCGTAAGGAAGGGAAAATACATTTATAGTACTGTGCTGTATTTATCCAAAAAATCCATACATAAGTGGACCTGTGCCTCTTAAATGCATGCTTTTCAAGAGTCAACTCTATTTATAAAGAGGGTCACTGAATATGACACATAAAGAAAACATCCAGTCTTACTGTGAAACATGAAAAAGGTCTTTTTCAAGCTACGTGCCCTGGAATAGAGGTGGCAAATAAATTGTATTATGCACGGAATCACCACTTTCTATATCATCTTTACTTCCAGTCACTGAGAAAATTCCCAAGGTTGTTTTTTTTCCTACCCAGCTGAAAGGGTGCAGACATCATCAGTTGTGTTCACTTCTTTTCCTGGGGTCCTGTTACATAAGACGATACGCCAGAAAATTATACACTACCCATCAGACTCCACGTCAGCAGCTCAGAGAGCTTTTGTGCCTATGTATTCATTTTTATAAATATTTTGCAAGGGGGAGGGGATGTGCCTGGGTGCTGGTTAAGCATCCGACTCTTGATTTTGGCCCAGGTCATGCTCTCGGGGTCCTGAGACGGAGCCCTATGACCAGCTCTGCGCTCAGCACGGAGTCTGCTTCTCTCTCTCTCCCTCCCCCTCTGCCCCTCCCCCACTCGTGCTCTTTCTCTAAAATAAATAAACATTTTGTAGGGCCCACCCTCTGCTAGGCTCTTTTCCATACTGGTATCACTCAACAGAGAACAAGGATAATAAAGAACATCAATTCCCACGCTATTTCTGAATCTTCTTACAATTTCATGGAACTCTAACTATGATATCCCAGAAGTAAATTAGAGGCCCATATTAACTTTTTAAATTATTCTGCAATGTTGGAAACATGCAAGAAGACATATAGAAAAATGTGATGAACAATCGGGCACCCATCCTCCTGAATTCTATCCCCATTTTCCCTCACCACTGACCCTGCTGAATCAGTGTTTATTACGTTTGTGCATTTTTTTTTGTATTTTCCGTACACATTTATGCATCCCTAAGCAACACGTGGTTTGAGATGTTTTTAAGTTGCATATACGTTGGGCGCCTGGGTGACTCAGTTGGTTAAGCGACTGCCTTCAGCTCAGGTCATGATCCCGGAGACCCGGGATCAAGTCCCACATCGGGCTCCCTGCTCGGCGGGAAGCCTGCTTCTCCTCTCTCACTCCCCCTGCTTGTGTTCCCTCTCTAGCTGTGTTTCTCTCTATCAAATAAATAAATAAAATCTTAAAAAAAAAAAGTTGCATATACATAAAGGTGTTTTAAACAGATGTTTTTAAAACTACCATAAAGTTGAGATAAGCAACTATCTCTAACTACAGGAGAAACCTCAACAATTTACCAAATTTGCTGATACAAAAATACGTTTTTCTTTTGACTCCCCACCCAAGCCACATATAAATGGATATAAATTTAAATATTACATGTGATTATTTATGCACATATACATAGCACACAGAGTTCATAGTAAGAATAACAGGAATTCAGTATATCCCATACTCTGGGCAAATTGGAAATCACTCACATATGTGTTTTTTTTTTCCCCTAAAATAGACTTTAAGTTGGGATTTTTAAATGGTACAAAACATACAAGTGTTTACAGCAAACATACAAGTGTTTACTCCTCCAGCCTTTGCCCCCAGCCACCCAATAGCCCTCCTAGGCAACTAGAATCATTTCTTACATTTATGACCAGAGAGATGATACATACAAACAAGCAATCATGTACGTGTCCTTCTCTTTTTAACACAAATGGTACCACTTTGTTGTTTCAGTTAATGGAGTATCTTGGAGATTTTTTTCTTATTGGTGCATACGGAACAGTGTGCATTACAGCGAGAAGCCGTGATCAATTCAGCCTCTCCCCTTGACTGAGACGTAGTTTCAAATCCTTTGAAACAAACTGTACTACTTAGAACATCCCCGTAAACATGCAATTTCACAATGTGCAAAACTATCCGGAACACAAAACTCTAGAAATGGATTATTGAGTCACACTGTGTATTACACACACACACACACACACACACACACACACACACACACACACACACGTGTGTATGATTAAATATACACACATATGTAATATTTTGATAGATATTACAAAAATACCCTCCATAGAGGTTATACAATTTAACTCCCACCAGATGTGTATAAGAACATCTTTTTTCCCGGCCCCCTTGCTGACATAACAGCATCCTGTTCAGCAAGCTAAGTGATAGACGGTATCTCCTTGAAATAGTAGTTTATGAAAGTTTTAGATACTTTAAAAATTCTCAATTTTAAAAATCGTAAGTACAACTCAAGACAAATAAGCTAAGGGATAGAAGAAGCTTACTGAATGAAACACTGAGTTTCTTGGTGCCTGGGTGGCTCAGTGGGTTAAAGCCTCTGCCTTCGGCTCAGGTCATGATCTCAGGGTCCTGGGATCCAGGCCCGCATGGGGCTCTCTGCTCAGCGGGGAGCCTGCTTCCTCCTCTCTCTCTGCCCGCCTCTCTGCTTACCTGTGATCTCTCCCTCTGTCAAATAAATAAATAAAATCTTTAGGGGAAAAAAAAGAAAAAAAAAAGAAACACTGAGTTTCTTAAGGAGAAGGTCTTTAAAATTCAAGGTGGGGCACTACTCTGGAAAGGAATATATTACCTTCACATGAGCAGTAAAGACAAACATCTAATGACAAAATTGCTCAACCTCTTAAACCAGCTCAGAATGTTGACACATGCATAAGCTTTATAGACTCAGGATGCTTTCATACAGAAAGAAACACCCAGCCTCTGTCTAAAGTTCAACCACTCAGAAACATAGTGGCATACTATACATGAGAATCTGCTTTATGCTATAGGGCTTTCCTGGACTGGACTAGTGAAAAGGATAGATGAAGGACAGGGGCGCCTGGGTGGCTCAGTCAGCTGAGCATCTGATTTCGGCTCAGGTCATGATCTCGGGGTCGTGGGATCGAGCCCCATGTCAGGCTCCATGCTCAGCAGGGAGTTTGCTTGAGGATTCTCTCTCTCCTTCTGCTCCTGCCCCTCCCCCTGCTTGTGTGCTCTCTCTCTCTCTCTCTCTCTCTCTCTCTCTCTCTCTCTCTCTTAAATACATAGGCGAATCTTAAAAAAAAAAAAAAAAAAAAAAAAAAAAAAAAAAAAAAAAAAAAAAGATAAAGGACAAATCAAGAGCAAAACAAAGTGGTTCTTCCCAATGCCTCACTGACCCCAAGAATATCCCATCCTGCACATCAACAATGGATTTGGGGTTAGGTCACCTGGGTTTTGAACCAGGGCTGGGCTACTGGCTCATTGCATGAACCTCATCATGTCACCTGATCCCTGCAGATCAGCTCCTCATCTATTAAAATGAGAGGACTGAAATGGAATTCTTGAGATTCCCCCAGTCGAAAGATGCTTGGGTAAATATGTGCAAAGGCCTTCACTTACTTTCATTCAACATACAGTTATTAGATTCATAGCTACAACTTAGGGGTGGTCAATAATCACTGAAACCAAAGACCAGAGATTTCTGTGTGTATTAAGCAAAGGTACTATAAACCAGGACCCATCCAAGGAATCAACAGGCAGGGGTATCTGTTCCATCATATTCTAAGAAGGGGAGGGATGAACAAATACATTCTGAAATCTGGAATCAAAAACTCAACAAGTATTAAAATCAACGAGATGTGGAACTCACACAGCTCAAGATCCTTACGATGGGCTGATAGGTCCTGAGGATTCCCAACAGCTGTGCTACCCATGGAATTGAAAAGCAAAGGAATTAAGAAAAGAAGAAGACCATATTTAATGAACTCAAAATCCAGAAAAAAATGGAAACATTAGCAGGAAATATCCACAATAAAAATTCAGTCATGACCTTAAGGCATCACGCTAAGTGAAGTAAGTCAGAGAGATCAAATACTATATGATCTCAATTATATGAGGAATCTAAAAAGACCAAACTCATAGAAACAGAGAGGAGAACAGTGGTTTCCAGTAGCCGAGGAGTAAGGAAAATGGGGTGATTTGGGTCAAAAGGTACAAAAGGTACAAGCTTTCAGTTGTAAGATGAGTGAGCTCCAAAGACGTGACGAACAGCCCGGGGATTACAGAGGACAAAACTGTGTCGCAGAGTTGAAAGTCGCCATGAAAGAGAGCTTTACTGCCCCCACCACACAATAACAACAAAACAGGAATCATGCGAGGAGAAGGAGGTGCTAAGTAACCTTACTGTGGTAAGCAATATGCAATATGTACATGTGTCAAATCATCACTTTGTAGAATTTAATCTTCTATGATGTTATATGTCAAGTGTACCTCAATAAACCTGGAAAATGGCAGCCTTCCTGGTCATCTTTCTCAAATATTGAAATTCCATAGGCCAAATATCAGAAGCTAAATGAAATAAGGGACTTGGGCGGGGGGAATTTAAAGGAGCAAAACTGATGACCTAAAATAGGAAGAAATACGGTCCGTTGGCCAAGCACCGATTTCGATTTATGAATTAATTATTCATTCATTCGATAAATGTTCATTGTTCTCGACATTTTATTATACTCAGCTACCTTGCTGCCACCTGCCATCGAGTTATGTCACTCTTGGTTAGCTGCCCCTCAAAAGAGTGAACAGAGGGAAAAATTAAATGTCTTCCTCAGCTAAGTAGCAATAGAAAAATGTGTAAATTAATGCAAAGGACAAAAACTGAACTTGAGTTCTGTGGAGAATCTATGTTCCATTTATTCATCATTTAAGAGCCCATGTGCTCAGTAACCGGCAAACTCTTTGAAGCTCTGGCCACTGGACCCTGACCTTTGTCACCCCACCAAGGAGTCCCGCCTGCCGCATGTTCACTGCCTCTCTCCCAATCCTGAGCCTCCTGATCCCCAGCACTGGGCCTTTCCAGGTATCCATGAGCAGATGCATCTGGTGCCCCCCACTCACATGCTCTTGGCCTCACCCCGAATTTCTGCCCAGTTTCATGCAGACACCAGCTCACTTCATGCTGACGGCATGGAGTACACGCTGTGCTCTTCCCTTCAGTCCCCAGGGCTTCCCTGAGACCACAGAGACTGTAGAGGGAAGCCCAGGCCTAGGGAAATTGTACAGTGGGGGGGAGTTCACCTCCGGGGGCCCATGCTCCACCAGCGGGGGAGAAGCCAAAGGTAATTGCCTGCTTGGCTCTGCAGGGCTTCAATACAGGAACTGGGGGGACACACACAATCAGACCACAGCAGCATCCTTATCTTGGCTCTTCTCCTTCTCTGCCTTAGTCTCCCTACCCCCTCATTCCAGCTTCCTGGCATCACCTCTCAAATAAGTCAGCTGTGTGTGAGTCCTTTCCCCGGGTTCTGCGTCCAAGACTCAGCTAAGACGTGTCTTCTGTTCTCCCCCCTCCCAGGCCAACCCATCCCATCTCAAGTTGGCTATTGAGTTATTCATTCATTCACCAAATAAACGTATGGCGTTACTATTACAAGACAGGATCCTAATGCAAAATCCCACGGGTCTTGGGTAGTTAGCACATATGAGTGACAGGAGCCAAGTGAGCGCGAAGAATCCCTTGTATCACACGTCCAATGTTGCCAAGTTTTGTGCTTCTAATTTAAAAAAAAAAAGGGGACTCACAGTTATTATGCAAAGTCTCTCAATTTTTAAATGTTGGTAACAAGTTTAAATCTATTCATAACACGGCACTGATCACACCATCCCCTTAAAGCTTCCAGTTTGAAGTGTCTGTACAAGTTGCTGGGAAGACAATAGGAAAGAGACAAAGGCTCTGAGCTTTAGAACTCTAAGAAGGAGACAGCCAAAGTGAGAGGCAAGTGCCATAGGATGTGAGCAGAGCACTGATGGAGTGTGGCAGGCAGCATAATGGCCCCCGTGATGCCCATGTCCTTACCCCCAGAACTGTGGATATGCCAGGTTACAAGGCAAAGGGGAATTAAGGTGGCAGGTGGAAGTAGGGTTGTTCACCACATGACCGTGAGATGGGGAGCGCATCCAGGACTGTCCAGGTGGGCCCAATATAATCACAGGGTCCACTAATGTGGAAGGAAGCAGAAGTATTCTGGGTCCGGAAGATATTTGAAGATGCTGGCTTTGAAGATGGGGGAAGCCAAGGAATGTGGGAGACCTCGAAAAGCTGAAAAAGGCAAACAGATTCTCCCCTAGAACCTCCAGAAAGAACGTAGTCCTACTGACACCTTGATTTTTAGCTAAGTAAGGTCCAGTTCCAACTTCTGAGTTCCAAACTATAAAATAATAAATTTACTTGAAACCACTAAGTTTACAATAATTGTTACAATAGTAATAAGAAATTAATACATAGGTTAACTCCAGCATGCCAGGAAAGATACCTTACTCAGGTTTGGGAGGTAAGGACTATCAGGGAAACCTCAGACAAGATGACATATGACTGAGTCCTAAAGGATGAACAAGGTTTGGGGGTGTAGAAGTAGCATATTAAAAGGCCCTGTGGGGGTGCCTGGGTGACTCAGTTGGTTAAGCGACTGCCTTCGGCTCAGGTCATGATCCTGGAGACCCGGGATCGAGCCCCACATCGGGCTCCCTGCTCCGCGGGAAGCCTGCTTCTCCCTCTCTCACTCCCCCTGCTTGTGTTCCCTCTCTGGCTGTGTTTCTCTCTGTCAAATAAATAAAATCTTTAAAAAATAAAAATAAATAAAAATAAAAGGTCCTGTGGTATCTATTCAAGCAGTTTCAAGACATTTAAAATGGTAAGATTATGATTTTCTTAGATAAATCTATAAAAGATTATAGATTTTCTTAGATAAATTTCCAAAAATTTTATTAATTTCTCCAACAATTCTCTTAGGAATGCCCTTTAGGGAAATCCCTTTATTGGACAGATCATGTATAAGAGACCTAGAAAGGCTAAAAGACCTCAGAAAGTTACATAGCTCTGAGTTGCACAATCTTCATTTGTGAAATAAGGAAGCTATATTAGGTGAACCATAAGCCTATCATGACTACTTAGCAGATGAGCTCAAGTGTGAAAGAAACATAATATTTCTGTATTTTTGCCATATGCATCTGGCTCTGGTTCCCCATACCCCTAAGATGGAAGGAATTTCAACCTCAGATCTTCCTGGTACATATCCATGCCCTCTACTCTGGCCAGGGCTGTGCCAACGTTCTGGGGTCTCTGAAACATCTAAGCATCAAAGAGGCCCCTATGTCTTGTCAGTCAGGTTGCTGGCCCTCGGGTTACAGCTAAGATGCCCACTGTCCCAGCCATCATCTCACGTCCAGTGGCTTCAGCACTCTTAGGCAATGCTGGGAGCCCGTGTCCCTACGCCCATCGTCAGTGGGATCACATGATGCCATCTCCTTTGTGATACTTCACCCGTTTAGAACCTTGGTCCCTAGAACCACTTCCCACGCTTAGGAATCTCCTTCCTCTCTCTCCCTGATAGATCTCAAAGGCTAATCCCCTCATCTCTATCCATCAGGAGCATGAAGAGATTTCTCTTTCCAGAGCCTCACCTTTTACAGAAGAAAGGAAAGTAAGTGATAGAGGGAGGCCGACCCCATATTTACCAATTAATAACTCAATGAACAATCCTGGCCTATCTAGGTAGTGGTTGGCAGGCTCACGTAAATATTCTCTATGTGCAGATTGTGTGAAAATGGTGCAAAAATGCCCCCACCCTGGCCTGGGGATTCTCTGACAGCAAAGAAAATGAAAGCAAGTAAGGAGACCAGAAGAGAAACTCAAAAGATGGTCAGCGAGCATCTCTCTCAGACAACTTCTCTTTTCTGTTCACAGTGTTGTCCTTAAACACGAAATATTTAATATTGGTAATAAACAATACGATGACTTCTCCCTGTCCAAATAAATAAATAACTTGTTTGTCTTTTTGCTTTTGTGAAGGAAATTCATTCCAGCCTAGAAAGAAAATGCTCGGTGGCGCCTGGGTGGCTCAGTTGGTTAAGCAACTGCCTTTGGCTCAGGTCATGATCCCGGAGACCCGGGATCGAGCCCCACATCAGGCTCCCTGCTCGGCAGGAGGCCTGCTTCTCCCTCTCTCACTTCCCCTGCTTGTGTTCCCTCTCTCGCTGTGTTTCTCTCTGTCAAATAAATAAAATCTTTAAAAAAAAAAAAAAAAGGAAACTGCTCTGTCCCTCCCCCCAGGAAAGACCGCCTCAGAATCAGTGTAACACTTACAAGAGAGCTCACAGCTGACAGCACGCCCACCTGCCACCCTCCTCAGAGAGAAATCGGGCTCTTGCCCCTGGATGGCCAAGGTGTCCATCTGAATTTTTGCTGACAGGTAGGGCAAGGGGAAGACATATCATCTGACAGGGGCACCAGGCCCCATGAGAACTTCAGCCTCCTCTCCTCACTTTCTCCAGCTCTGCTGCAGCCCTCCTTGTCTTGGGATTCCTGAGCATTTTCTCTGACCCCTCAGTATACCTGTCCAAGCGCCCGCTTGCACAAACCAATATGTGGCCGATCCTTAAATCGTGCAACCAAGGCCATCAACTTTTCTCCCATTGTGACTCTTGCCAGGAGTGGCCAGCAGCCTTTGAACTTCAGATTGGAACATTCCTATTATTAACTGCTGACAGCAATAATCATGAATTATTCAACAGCTCCTGGAACAGGGCTGGCAAGGAACGGCCATTCTGATTGGAGGCTGTCGTGTCATCCCGCCACCACTTTCTGGATTCTCATCAGAGCACACAGCTGCCTCTAGAACTGAGCCCAAATCCTCCACCAGGGCTGCTGTTTCAGGGGCCAGAGATGTCTCCCAAGTGGACCAGCTGGGTTCTGGCTCTTGTCCTATCACATGAGATGGTGGAGGGTAGGAGATTTCATGGGTCACCATCATGCCTGTCCATTCTGAGATGAAATCCTCCCACTTCTCAGGCAGGACTGGCCAGCATTTTCTGGGGAGAGAAGGCTCTCAGAAGGTGGGCTCAGGCTTCACAAACACATTGGGGTCAGACCAGAACTCACAAGGGGTAGACCTGTGTCAGAGAGGCAGTCAAACGATGGACAGCTCTTTCTGATGGATGCCCTGCTCCTGTGTCACAGGCTTTCACTCCCTTTAAAAAGCCCTCTCCACTTGGGAGATTAAAATGGATCGAAGATTAACAAGATTTTTAGAATAGGACCAGCGGATCCTAGGAACCTTGTAAAGCTCAACTGGCATTTCATTCTTCGTTTTTATTTTACTTTTTTTAAGATTTTATTTATTTATTTGACAGAGAGAAACACAGCTAGAGAGGGAACACAAGCAGAGGGACTGAGAGAGGGAGAAGCAGGTTTCCCACGGGGCAGGAAGCCCGATGTGGGGCTTGATCTCCTGTCTCCAGGATCATGATCTGAGCCGAAAGCAGTCGCTTAACCAACTGAGCCACCCAGGCGCCCCTCATTCTTCATTTCTATCCACTCTCCTTTCAGCAGCACAACTCTCTCTCCGTCCTTTAATGTAGATGCCACACAAATCTTCCTCCAGGATTTTTTGCTTGATTTTCTTTTGTTTTTCATTTTTCTAGCATTCTGTAATTCTATGGCCCTCTGTGTGCCTGAACTCCTTGGGATGGGTAAATCTGCATGTATGTCAAATAAGTAAAGTTGACATGAAGATAACAGATGACTCAACAAGGGGACCGTCTACAAGCCGCGCCTTGGCAGATGGACACCTTGGCTAAGCTGAACCTGTATCTTTCAGCTGTAAAGTCAGCAGACGGTGGGAAAGAACATCCTAGAAACCAATGCCTATGTCCCCCTGAACCAACTAAAGCAGTGTTCAACTCATTTTTTTAATTCAAAAAAGTCCTGCTGGTCACCTGGGTGGCTCAGTGGGTTAAAGCCTCTGCCTTCAGCTCAGGTCATGATCTCAGGGTCCTGGGATCAAGGCCCTCGTCGGGCTCTCTGCTCAGCACTCTCTCTGCCTGCCTCTCTGCCTACTTGCGATCTCTCTCCGTATCAAATAAATAATAAATAAAATCTTAAAATAAAAAAAAAGAAAGTCTTGCTCATGGGCTGTAAACCAACCAACAACAAGGCTCTCAGACTCTTGAAATAAATCATAAAATGCCTGAAAGGGCCCATCTGTTTAGACGATGCTGGGATTTTCTTTTTTTTTTTTTTTTT
>PITA01014214.1:34797-54516 GCA_004023965.1 Spilogale gracilis | reverse complement strand
TTTTTTTTTTTTTTAAAGATTTTATTTATTTATTTGACAGAGAGAGAGATCACAAGTAGGCAGAGAGGCAGGCAGAGAGAGCAGAGGAAACAGGCTCCCTGCTGAGCAGAGAGCCCGACGTGGGCCTCGATCCCAGGACCCTGGGACCATGACCTGAGCCGAAGGCAGAGGCTTAACCCTCTGAGCCACCCAGGCACCCTTCCTTAATACGTCTTAAAGGAAAATTCGTATTTCTGTTGTCTACAGAAATTGGTCATCAAAATAAACTCATAGCTATCAAAAATAAAAAACTAATGTTTACACACGATGTTAGTTGGCAAACCATCTAACACACTTTCCCCTGAAACCAATCGCACATTTAGGATCACAGGTTTCTGTCTGTGTCTCTCCCTGGACTGGGGGTTCCATTCACAGGGGATCATATCTTGTTCACTCCGGCCCAGCACAAGGCCTAGCACAGAGTGAATGCTCAATACACATTTTATATCTAGGCTAAGATTGCTGCTACCTGCATCTCCCTCCCAGGTACATTTGGAGAGGAGACTGGATAGAGAAGAGGACCGTCTCTTGGTGAACGGAAGGACAGAGGGCACAGAGAGAGAGGGGACACAGGGTGCTGCCTAACATGGCCAAACCCTATCTTATCTCCCCTCCGGAAAGTAGGCCTTCTACACACTTACTATGACCATTTCCTATTTTTCTCAGCACCTTTGTCTACATGCCTTTTCTTGAAATTCTCTTTCCCTTTCCTTGGGACACATCTTTCAAATTCTTCCTCCTCTTCTGTATCACTTGGGAAGCCTTGAGCAACCAGTTAAAAGGGACTTAAATACAAGAACATTTTGTTGTCTCAGAAAATGAGAATTCTCAAGGAAGGTCCCACAAGGCTTAATCCAGCGGCTGTACAATGGCATCAAGGATCCAGTTTTCTTCCATCCCTTTGCTCTTCCATCCTCCGTACAGGAGTTAGCTGTCCTCGTGGTTGCAAGATGGCTACAACAGCTCCAGCCACCACATCCTCATCAAAATCCAGACTCAGAGAGAGGATCATGACTTCCATATGTATGTTTACCAGAGCTAAGGAACTTCCCTAGAAACATGCCCCAGCACCGCTGCCCACATCCCTCCCCTTATAGCCCATTGGCCAGACTATAGTCACATGCCCCTTATTAAGCCAAACACTGAGAAAGGGAATGCAATTAGTACCACTGACTTTGAAGAATTAAGACTCAGCTCCTGAGGATGAAGATGACACAGGTTTCTCTGAAATACATAACCCCACAGGGAAGCAAGAACAAGAATCAGATCTGTATTCCGTAATGAGAAGTCTACCACCATTCTTTTAAACTGTCCTTTAAAACCCTTTAAAGAACCACCTTTCAGGGCACTAGGATGAAGATCCTCTTTGGTCTGTGGAAGCCTTATGTCTAAAGATTCAAATGTTTCCAGTCTTTTCTCCCCTTCTAAACTCTTAGGCACGAAGACCACTCCACCCCAACTAGCTCCTTCCTTTAGACCTGTTGGATTACTTTGCCCTCGCAGTACAGTATGATTTGTAACTTATCTGTTTATGAGTCTGTCTTTGTCATTAGACTGTGAGATCCTTCTGGGCTGGGCCAGAATTGTACCAGTATCTAAAGGCCAGGCCCGCCTAACGCCTGACTAAGTCGCCATGTGAATGCTAGTTACACTGAATTTACTGAATTCAGTTGTGAGGGCCAAGAGCAGGGAGAGAGACGCAGGGAGGAAAGAGAGAAGAGGACAAAGCAGTGAATAAAATAAAGGCTTCAGCTGCAGACAAAACCTAGGATGCCCGAAAAGCCAATCCACTCACTGGGATGGAGATGCTATTGTGGGAAATAATCATTCGTTAGCTTAAATAAACCCTTTTACCTCAATTACCTGTGCTAGAATACAAAGTATTGACTCAGCCTGGGGAGGAAAAGAGAAGTTCAAACCCACCATCACTTCATTAGCAGGCACTAATTGCCCCAAGGCTTAGGTCAAAGGTTATGGCAGGATTAAAATTGACAGCGGAAACAAAAGCAAGGCCTTGACTCCGGAATTAGCTAATTGCTCCTCTCTTCTGCCTTACCCGGGCTTCTAATGGACCCGTTCTCTTGACTGGCAGTTCCCTCTGCCCAACAAAGCCCCTACTCGAAGACCTCCCCTGGGGAACCTGAACCCTCATTACACTCAGGGCCCACCCTAGTCTGTCTGGAGGGACAGAAAGCAAGTGCTGGAAGGCACTGGAGGTGGAGGGGAGCAAGGGAGTTGCAGCAACTTGGCAGAGACTCTGTCTTCAAAACCACCGCGTGAGATGAGCGCTCACTATGTCCTGGGCACTGTGCTCACAGCTTCGGAGGCACCCTCTCATCCCATCCTCTGGGAGCCCTGACATTCTCCACTAAAATGAACCCAGGCTCTGAAAGAAATAGCTGATCCCACGGTGGCGGTGGGAAATCGCAAGCCCAACTGGGGACAGCTTGTCGCACCAGGAAGCAAGGACGCAGGCAGCCAGCGCGCAAGGGCCATGACAAAAGAAGGCAAAAGCCCCCCGAAGGAGCACTCACTGGCCAAAGGTGGAAGAACGTGACCTTCGAAAAGAATAATGACTGCTATGGATTGAAAGGCATTAATTAGGTTTTTGATAACTCCCAGGGTGACACTAAAAAATGTGTTGATCATCTTTGGAGGATGCCAGTTAACTAATTATTCTGAAAAGTGGTAAATAAAGAGAAAGAATCAAGGACCTACCTGCCTTTTCTCTAGGAGCTACCTCTCTTGGGGCAACCGAATACTTGGTGGTGGAAAGTTCTTAGTTCATAGGAGAATCCCAGTTAATAAACACAGCAGAAATGAGAGAATCAGAAAATCATTGCTTTGCCAATGCTCCAGAAAGAAGGGATCTAGGCCAGGTTTTCTCAACCTCATCACAACTGACGCTTGGATCCAGATAATTCTTTGTTGTGGGACCTGGCCTGTATCCCATGAGATGTTTCTTCCCCAAGCCTCCTGGACACAACCCACCAGATACCGGGAGCAGCCACCTGGCTGTGACAACCAAAAGCATCTCCATACACTGCCCAGTGCCCTATGAGGCAAAGTCAGCTTCATTGGGAACCACTGATGCAGGCCACCATGTACGAGAAGAAGGTGTGGTACCCACCATGACCACTGGTGTCCATCAGCTTGGGCCCCCAACGAAACAGAAACCCAAGGTGAATTTTCTAGTAACATCCCCGATTTTTGGCAACCAAGCTGCCACTCCTCCATGGAAATCATAGATCCTCTTCAGGCCCCTTTCTGCGTTCTGGAGGCGATCCTCTCTGTAGCCAGATTTTTGTGCATGCTGCCTCTTCTTTCTAAGATGCTTACTCCTCCTATCCTCTTCTATTCCTGCCAAGACTTTCTTATTCTTCAGATCTCAGGTTTCCATGACTCTTCCTCCGGGAAGCCTTCTCTGACTCCCACTTTGTGTGATGCTTGCCCCTTGTGTCACTTGTCACAGTGTGTGGTCACTGTTAATGGTCTGTGTCCTCAGTAACACTTGGCGAGGGCAGAGACCACGCCAGATTCATTGTTTTATCTCCAAGGAACACAGTAGAGAGTAGACACTCAGAAAACGTTGCAAGGAGGAAGGAAGGAGGAAGGGAGGCACGACCTGCTGCTCTGTTAGTGCTGGTGTGTGCCCTTGGCTGAGCATGAGAGTGTGACTGACTGTTCACACATGTGCACATCAGGGTGAGTGAGAACACAGACAGACATGTGCAGAAAGTCCATGCATAAGTGGGAGCCTACGAAACCCACAGCCTTGGGGCACCTCAGTGGCTCAGTCGCTTAAGCATCTGACTCTTGCTTTCGGCTCAAGTCTCAATCTCAGGGTCATTGTCCCTGATTGACCCCATGTCAGGCTCCACACTCAGCACGAAGTCTGCTCTAGATTCTCGCTCCCTCCCTTTGTCCACCCCCCACTTCTTTGTCTTTCTCTCTCGGTCTCTTGCTCTCTCAAATAAATAAATACATCTTTAAAAAAAAAAAAAGCCTCTGCCTTGACTCTTGCCTCTCTCCCCTCCCAGCTGCACCTCCCACCACCCTGCCTCCCACTCACCAGCTCCTGCTACACCTTTCTGCCTTTGCATGTGCTCTTCCTTCTGCCTGGCCTGCCCTTCCCTGTTCTGAAGTTAAACTCTCATTCAGATTTCCAGTCTGCTGACCTCTCACCCCTTATCCTCTAAGCATCCAAAACCTCTGGGCCTCCCTCTATACGCTCTCCTCTTGTGGCATTATAGTGCACCTGTTCACAGCATTCGAGTGTGAGCTCCTCAAGGGCTACCTGTTAGGGTACCCCCAGGGCACTGTGTCATGACACCTCTGGGCTCCCAGCTGCAGAAGATTGGCAGGTGAACCAGAGGTTTTCCAGATTACAGTCTCTGTGTGCGTATAGTGCGTGCAGTAAAGGTGCACACATTGGACTAGAACAGGGTGGGTCTTCAATTTTTTTTTTTACTCAGAAACCCCTAAGTAATTTTGGTAATTATATCTTTTTAGTAGAATCCATGTCATACTTGATTAAATTCATCAAAATCTAATAAATACACACCGACAACAAATAAATGAACAGGTGACAACAAATAAGAGATTTCCACCCAAGTAAAAAACAAATGTGGATTTATAGTAGCCAGTAATCTTTCTGCAAAAGTTAAATGAAAATATTTTTCCTACAAGTCTGAACAAATGTTCAAGAAAATATAAAACCATAACTTCCATCTGATACAAGACATTTTACTCAAAGATGGCCTGGAGGAAAGTAAGTGTGAAACATTTCACCTCCTCCTACTTTAATTGGGCAAAATGCTTTCCGCGGGCCAAGGAAAGGATGGATGGGAAACAGAGTGGTTCTTTCTCATCAATGAGAGCAGTGGCAACACAGCAGGATGATTTTTCCAAATCATGAATACTGTCATTTTAAGATGGCTTAGTAGATAGATAGTAAGATAGGCAGATAGGTGGATGGATGAGTGGCTGGATAGATGGACAGGCAGATGGAGAGATAGATGAGCAGATAAGAAAAGGGATTTATCCAGGAGTTGTGCCCCCTGAATAAGTTACTTCCATTACCAATTTTTCTTTTCTTTTCACAAGACACTCCTTCATACTGAGTGAGTTCCAGAACATTTGGGGAATAAAAGAGGCAAAGTAATTAAAGAAAAGTTGCTGGTACATTCCACTGTGCAATAGACCTGCATTCAGAATAACCAAACATGGACCAAAACAAAATGTACCATTTGCCCTGTGGTAGAATAGACCAATATTCAAACAAGGGGAAAACATGAAAAATTTCCACAGATTCATGGCCCCATCCCCATGTTATCATCCCTTCATTCCATGATCTGGAGTTTCCTACACTCAGGCAATGCCCACAGTGAGATGCAGGTAAGGTGAGGAGTGCATCTTCTACTGTAAAGTGGAGGCAGGGCTTTGTAGGAAGAATGGTGGGAAGGGGACCCTGCAAGCCACAGGAACATTCTCCAGCAGATCAATGTAGGGGAAAGCACTGGGGAAAGTTGAGAAGCTATAGACTTCCCTGATATGACTGTACCCATGCACCTCTTGGAAAGCCCTTGCAGAACCTGGGGTGTATGTGACCCCAATCTGAGTCCTGGATGGGAGCACAGAGCATAAAATGATGGTGGAGAGAATGAGGGTAAGGAAAAGGGGCAGATCAGTAGTTCTTATAGAATCCCAATCCAGCAGCATCAGTATTCCTTAGAACTTGCAAATTCTTTGGCCCACCCTAAACCTAGTAAAGCAGAACCTACAGGTTGAGGCTCAACTATCTGTATATGAGCCAGTCCCCCTGGGGACTCTGATGCACACCTAAGTCGACAAGCACTAGGACAGACGTTTCTTACTTTTGCCCCTTTTCTTCTGGGATGAAGAGTTCCATATTCCTTTGGAAACCACCCCTCCTTCTACTCGAAGAACTTATGGTTGGGTGGACTGGGCCAGGTCTCCCCAGCTACAGTTCCAGGGTCTAGTCCATGACCTATGCCTGTTCACTTAAACTATTCTAGTGAAACTCCTGTGAAACTCCAGATCATGGAATGAAGGGGAGCTTCCTATTCTAAAGGCAGTGATTGGTTCAAGGCTATGCAAGGGAGAGAATTGATCCAATGAGAATCCATCCTGAGACTTTTACTGGAGCCTCTGGGAAAGATATAGTCTCTTCCTTCTGAAGTTATTAAGCCAGTAAGATGTAAGCCTGGAAACACAGGGAAAGCCCTCCTAAGAACAAAGCCAACCCAGCAGAAAGCAGAGAGAGATGACTGTGCACTTGGATCAAGCTTTACCTGAAGCCTAATGCCTATACACATTTCTGTTACATAAGCCAATACATTCTCTTATTGGCTTAAGTCAGTCTTCATGTGTTTCTGTCACTTGTAAACAAAAGAATCCCGAATAACACTGGGAGAGAAGTAGAAGCTTGGGATGAATGGAGACGTAAGATACTAAAATACAAGAGACTTAGGTTCAGATCCTGGGTTCACTTCTTAATACCTACATGACTTCAAATAGGTCCCTCCTCTGCTCTACTATTCTTGTGTAAAACAAAGGTGACCCAACGTCTCAGGAGGCTGTTGTGTGGTGTGATAACAGTCATGTGCAGGATTTCAGGAGTCAGAGGACCTTGAGCAGGTGACTCAGTTTCCTCATTGGTAGGAAACAGATAAAAATTGCTCTCTGAGGCAACTGTGGTGGGTATTAAGGAAGAGAAGTGAGTAAAATGCCCACAGAAAGCTGATGCTCAATAGACAACAGTGAGCCCTGCATGGGGGAGCCCCACGTGGGGCCGGCAAATGAGACTTCAATTTGTGACAGTCTTTTAAAATCAGCCAGTGACTCTGACCCACCCCAGGGGGCAACCCAGTGTCCGGCAGCCTCAGAGTGGTCAGCCTGGGAGGCTGGAGCCTTGAAAGAGTAGTTCTGTCTGTAAGGAGAGGAGGTAGGCAGAAATTCTAGCAAGTGTTAATTAGGTCCGAGAAGCTACCAGAGGAATGGGGGGTAATGTCTGATTAATCACTGGCCTGCTCGGCAGGGGGCCACGCACCCAGGCTCCCTGCCACCTTCCCTCCTTCTCAGAGCTGGCAACTTCAGTCAGGAGGCCAGGCAGTTCTGGGACAGAACGGCCCAGGGTGAGCCTCACCAACATCTGGTCCCAGTACCCCACCTAATGTATGTAACAGACCCACTACCTAATTGCATGGCTGGGGAGCAGCCTTCACATCTCTAGCACCTAATTCACTATTGTTTCTTTGGAAACCCCAATCCTGTGCCTGGGGAGGCAGGGTTCTGCCTATTTATGGGGCTTTCAAGCCCCAGGCATCCGAGCCCTGTCTTGTTAGGCTCCAGCTGTGTAGGCATCCAGGAGGGCATTCCCCCCCCACCCCCGCAACTCCCTGAACTCAGCCTGGGGTTTTACTGCCTCCTCCTGCGCAGGCTCACCTGGTTTGGCAGGAATACCCCCAGACACCGCCTCCCCTGGTCTCACGTCCTCCCCACCCACCCAGAGGGGCACTTTTCTTACCCCACGTTTTAGGGTTTTATGCCCTCCCAACCCCCAACAAAGGGATGAAGAGGAACAGTGGGGAAGCAGAAAGTGGGACTAGGGAAACCTGGGTTCAAATCTCATCTCTGTCACTTTCTACCATGTGACCTGGGGCCAATCACATTCTTCTATGGGCCTCAGTTTCCCCATCTACAGAATGGGCCTCCTAACACTTACCTTGCCAACTTGTTGTACTGGTCAAATGAGATCACAGTAATAGCTGGGGTACCAAGAGCTCACTCTGCACCAGGAGCTATCCCGAATAGGATGTGTGTGTACAGCTATGATCATAAGGGTCTGTCTAGAGTAGGTGCCCAATAAAAATCTCTTCTCACTCCTATACCAGTGGCCAGGGAATGGGTGGCCGTAGAGGGAGGAGACTAAAGCCAAACAATGCCCAAATGTGGGGCAGGTAGGTAGAGAGAGCACCCTCATTGTCAAAACCATATCTCTCCCTTTTGAGGGCCAGTCCCACTATTCCTGCATGCCAACTCCTTGAAATGCTAAGCAAGGCTCCATCTTTACTCACTCTGGCACTTGGTCACATGGTATCACTGTGGGGATGAAGAGCAGAAGGGTAGGGTCTGGGGCCAAGAAACCTCAGCCTTCTCCTCCCTGTCCTCTGTTTCCTTGGGTCAAGAAGCACATTTGGGAAAGATGCTAAGAGGAACCTGGCTGGCCACCGAACTGGCCCTTGAACTCCCTAGAAGAGCCTTGACTCATCTTCCTTTGCCAACCTCCAGAGTGTTTATGAATCACCATCATCGCTATTCTTTGGTCATCTAGTGGGCTCTGTCATTAACTTGCTGGGTTCCCCGGACCAGATTGCTCTCCCTGTCTGGCTTGTGATTGCTTCCTCTCCAAAGTGATGAGGTTGAAGGGAAATGGAGAGAAGACTGAGGATAAAACACCCGCCCAGTGCCTTCCAGCTCTTACTGGGCAGGAAGACTCTCCAACTATGCTCCGCTATCTCTTTTTTTTTTTTTTTTTTTTTTTTTTTTTTTTTTTTTTTTTTTTTTTTTATTTTATTTATTTATTTGACAGAGAGAAACACAGCCAGAGGGAACACAGGCAGGGGAAGTGAGAGAGGGAGAAGCAGGCCTCCCGCGGAGCGGGGAGCCCGATGTGGGGCTCGATCCCGGGTCTCCGGGATCATGACCCGAGCCGAAGGCAGTCGCTCAACCAACTGAGCCACCCAGGCGCCACCCCGCTATCTCTTTTGAACATGACATGGGCGGCCCTGCAAGGTGAAAACAGTTGGATGGATGGGGAATACTGTTCAAGGTCACATGGCTGACAAAGTGGCCAAGCTGAAAATAAACTCAGGTGCCTTAGGTCCCAGATCCCTACAACCTCGGTGACACTGGTATCCTGGAAAGGGTCCAGGGGGGTAGGAGAAGAGCTGTCATCAGAGATGTGGGAATGTGGCCTCTATCTGCCTCCTCCCTCTGGTGGGTTGGGAGATGATGGACACCAAGACAGGATAGGGAGGGCCAGGGGTGGGGAAAGACTTAAACCCTGGACACGTGCCAAGAGCTCCAAGCTCTAGGGATCAGAAGACCTGGGCTCAAATCCCAGTGCTTTTATTGACTATCTGGGTGACTTTAGGCAAACGACTCCACTTCTCGGAGCCTGCTCTGGGAAGTCAGGCTAAAAATGCCCACCCCAAAGACTGCTGGGTAGATTCAATAAGATTGTACCTGGTACATAATACGTGCTCTGACAGGCTTCTCTACTCAGCTGGACTGTGGAAACACTTGGCTCCTCCATCAAGCAAGCATCCTAAGGCATCATCCGTGGCTGGGAACTCTTCCCGCCAGTCCACTGTGCCTATCATTAACATATTTCTCAGTGTCCAGGAACTATCCAGGAAGCCTGTCTAGAGTAAACAGAAGCTGGGCCCACATCTTCCAAAGACAAGACAGGGAACCTCTAGGGGGGCAGGAAAAGAGAATGAATGCCGGCCTCATTGTTCCACGAGATGGAGCAAAGGCCAAGAGCTGGTGTGGGAGGCGCTGCAGCCTGGGAGGGGGTGGGCAGAGCCAGAAGCAGGAGGCCGCCCAGGACAGTGGTGAGAGCCCAGCTTACGGTATCAGGAAGTCCCAGGCTGGAAACTGCCATCCTTTTCCACACAGGAGCCAGAGAAGTCCCTTTATAGTGTAGCATAGATCACATTTGCTGCCCCATCTCACTCTGAATAAAGGCCCAAGCACTGGTCTGGGACCCTCCAGAACTCTCCTCCCCCACTCACTATGCTCCATCCTCCAGGCCCTTCTTTATTCTGTGACAGGCCTTCAGGCCTTAGCGCTCTCTGTTCCCACTGTCCAGAATGCTCTTCCCTTCAGCGTCTGCCTGTGGGCCACGCTCCAGAGGCCTTCCCTGAGCACTCTAAAATAGCAGCCCATCCCTCTCTATCCCTTCATCCTATTTTATTTTTCCCTATCTTATGATTTATCAGTATCCAACCTATCTTCTATTGGGTTTATTGTTGATTTTCCCCAGTGAGATGTAAGCTCCATGAGGGCAGGGGCTCTGCTCAGTTCACTGTTGTGTCTCTAGCCCCTGGAACAGCATGTGGCACAGAGTAAACTAAACACATATTGATTGGATGAATAAATAAATGATTCAGACTCCACGACTTTCTATCTTAAACTGCTTTGAGCAGGTCATTTCACGTCTCTGAAATGTTCAGTGCAAAAGGTAATGCACACCCATCCCCTAGGGTTATTGATTAAATTAAACCACAGGGTGTGAAAGGAACTGACACCCAGTAGGTGCTCAGTAAATGACAACCACCATCATAATTCTATCCCCAGGGGTCTCAGACTCAGTTCCCCACTCCCTGAGGCCTTGGACACACTGGTGGCCTCTCTGGGCCTCAGTCAAGTGTAGTGATGTCCCACGCCACCGGGATGTGTGGTGAGGGCCTGGCAGGCCATGTTAAGTCCCCAGCAGGCCATCTGAAACACAGGAGGCACTCACGAGGTGGCAGCTACTGCCACCCTGGGGATTGTAGGATGTGGACACCAGCCCCAGCTTTCTTATTCTGTGATCTGCTATTTCTGAGCCTCAGTCTCCTCCATCTATAAAATGGGAATAATGATAGTATCTTCCTCACAGGATGTCCTGAGGGGACAATGAGATTGTGCACCTGAAAGGGCTTCACAAGACCCCAAGTTGATGTGCTCTGACACATAGGATGGGGCCCAGGGATGGAGAGAGACCCTCATAAGGCAGGGAGGAAGGACAGAACTAAGAGTTGTACTTGGTCCATGCTAGGAGGTGGGTTGCAGAGGGAGCACACGGGTCAGAAGCCAAGTCCCGGCCCACCCTCTGCAGAGAAGGTTCTCCTGCCCTCCTCTTTCCTTCCTCTCTGTAGGGCCTCACTGGGGACTTCTCCTGGTCAGTCTTGGCAGGAGGTGGTTTCAAGGGAGGCAGGGGACAAGCAGCAAGACCCCACAGGAGGCATCCTCCTCTTCAGTGAACCTCCTGCCTAATGTGCTTCCCATCCCGAGACGAAGCTGGCCTCTCCCCTCCATTCTGTCCAGGTCCTGGGGAAGACCTAGAAGAAAGGGCCCCTGGAAGTTAAAGGAGCAGACAGATTTCTTGCACTCCCGCCATGAGAGTCTAAGGTCTCCACCTGACCTGGGCCCTCTGACTCCACTACCACCAGACACAGAAGGAGGCCCACTGCTGTCTTGCTCAGACTATGCCTGGCACAGTCCAGGTGGGGCTGCATAAATGACTCGAGCAATAATCCCCAGACTGTAATGCAGTGTGATTTGGGGTCTCATTTGTTCTTTGATGAATTCCCATTACCTAAAACAGTGCCTGGCACTTAGTTACATGCTTAATAAATATACGTTAAATGAACGGTTCCAACAATAAATGAATGAATGAAGCAATGAATCAGTGAGTAAGTGAAGATCCCTGGAGGCTGGCATGTTTTTGGTGTGTTTCTCAATAAATGTGCACAGAAAAACACAGAGAGCAAATATCTGTGAACCTATATGCCTGCATCAGTCATCCAATCAATGAGTCATTGGAATGTAATCTCTCTGAGGGCAAGGATGTCCAGAAGCAAAGATCCCTGGGTCCAAGGCTGCGTTCTCAGGGCCTAGAGCAGCACGCGGAGAAGGTGAGGTTGCGTAAATCAATGAACAGTGAATGAATGTATGAGGGAGGCCCCAGCTCTCAGAGCCAAGGGCGCAGCCCCAAGAATGAAACACAAAGGGGCCCCGCCCTGTCTGAAACCCGCCCTCACCACCACTCACCTCATCATTTTTTTTTAAATAATTTGTCGATTGTTTTAATTGTTGAGGCAGTAATACTTGGTTCATGAAACTGCAATATACAGAGAGGTGAAATAAATAGCTTATATATATATAATATATATAATATAGCTGGTTTTAAAATATTCCCTTATCATTGGTGTACTAGGTCACGTGAGTCACGAAAGGTCGATAGCAGCATCCTCCAGAACTGCGAGCAATGCAGGGTCACTTGATTGGACGAGGCCGTCTGTCGTCGGAAGTCGAGGCGCTGAGAATTCCGAGGGGCACGCCTTCCCTGCGCGGTGTCTCGGGACAGCTTGCAGTGGACAATAAATAAATGACTGCAAACCAGAGAGCGATTTTTGTTGGAGTCTGGGTCAGGGATAGGGGTTTGGGAAAGAGGGGGAGTCTGGGGATGGGTACTACTTTCTCTTTGTTTTTCTTTTTTTTTTTTTCCTTTTTCTTTTTTTTTTCTTTCTTTTATTATTTATTTTTTTTACTTTCAGAACCTTTGGGAAAAAGGACTTTGGTTTCTCAGAGTGTCGTTTTCCTCATTCAAATCCTCCTCTGGGGACGAGATTAGAGTTGTCTGTTCCTAGAGAGAGACAAGCACCTGTACGTTGACAGCAGTCCCTTTTCGTGAGTCTTTTGTCATAGACGGGGTTTCAAGTCAACAATAAAATCCTTATTGCTCCCCCCTCCCCAAGGGTTTTGGTTCAGTTTTTGTCTTCTTTTAAACACAATGTACAAAAATAGAGCTTCTTCCTAATTTTTCATTTAAAAATATTCCTCTGATGCAGTTCTCTGTGAGTGTGAGTGTGGGCGGGGGGGCCAGCTTGGGGGGCTGCGGTGGGGCCAGCCTAGCCGGGGTGCGTGGGGCGGATCCGCCGGGACCTCTTGGTCACCGTGGTGTACTTGAAAGGCTTCTGCAGCTCTGCCTGTCCCTTGGGGTAGCGTTTCATGAAGTGCACGTCCTGTTGGTTCTCCCGGGTCTTGGGACCCTTCCGCGGCCGCCCCTTCTTGGTGAAGCCCACGTACCAGCCAGAGTACTTGGCAGACATCAGGGCTGTGTAGTTGTTCTCCAGGACCTTCTCAATGAATACACACTCCTTGCTGGTGCCATCAGGCTGTAGGAAGCAAGAAAAAGGAGGAGGTGAGTGGGGGGGAGGGTGGGTATGGGGGGCCGAGCTACGTGGACAAAGTATGGGCAGGTGGCAGAGGCCTGGGGCAGTAGAGAGGGCCTGACCCAAGTTTTGTCCCCAGTAATTTCACTTCCTGGATCTGTGGAGTGGACTTGTCATATTGGCCCCTGCCTCCTTCCCTACCCACCAATTAGGTAATAGATTCCCTCTGTCATTCAGGAATGCATCCCTCCCTCATTTGCTACCCTACAGCCAGGGTCTTCCACCTCAACTCTCCTAGAACAAGAGACCCAGACTGGCCAATAAAACATTATTTCCCACGACTGGTACAGAGCTGGACATGTGACCTGAGCCATCCAATCAGAGTGCTCCTCAAGACCCTTGTATAATACCCTAAAACATAGGCTGATTTAAACTTGGGGAACACATAAGGCTGAAGCAAAGGCAGCCATTTTGCCCTTGTGAGGAGAAATGCTGTCTGATAACAAGGCCAACACAGAGGAAGTCACACCAAGAGGAAGGGAATGAGAGAAACCAAGTTCCAGTCACATCCTTTGGGCTCTGGGCCAAGCAGTATCTGAAGCTCATTACCTCACTCTGATGTAGGCCAATAAAATCTCATTTCCTTTAAAGTAATAGAGATTATTTTCTATTACCTGCACTAAAAAGAAGTCCCAGCAGATGTGCACAAAACCTGAGATGATGTCAGTGACACCACTCCTACTCCACTCTGCTGCAATATAGTTAAATTCAAATAATATTTAATGTGGGATATGGTGCATGGAGAGGGGTGGGTGCCCTCCAAGAATAAGAGTTTTTGCATGGCCAAACTCCAAAGCCTATGCCTTTGGTTCTGAGATTTCAGGCTCCCCAGCAGATGTGTGAACCCCTAGGAGACAAGGGATGCTGGGCAAGGAATACTTGATTTGGAGTCAGGAGCTGAATCAGCTCTCACACTTCCTTACGTGACCTTCGGCTAGTTAATTCCACTCTCCAGACGTCGCATTCCTTGTCTTACCAAACCAGGACAGCGACCCCGCGTCACAGAAATGTTGGGAGGAATGTTACTTATACTTGAGCCTTGTACACAGTAGGAGCTTGCTAAATTATTTCTGAAGAGCAGGTGGGTCAGATGGGCTCTGGCCTCCCTTCCTGCACTGGATCTGTAAAAAGGACAGTGGGAGGCAGGGCTCTGAATCTCCTCCCTGAGACAGTCAAATTGCTCCATGTAGAAGAGTGGGAAGCACACAAAGCTGGAAGGCCTGAATTAGAAGCACTCGAGTTTCCAACTAACATCTCCAAATTTAGGCCGGGCCCACTCCTCGTTCCGGACGGATGCCCAGCCAAGTTGGAAGCCCAGCGGTCTGGCTGTGCGTAGTGACTGAGGTGCAAGTTCCAGCCTTTTGTTTGAAGTGGAAAACAGGCTGGAGCTTCCAGGAACGTTCACCTTTGAGTGGAGGGCAAGCTTGGGCCCTGCAGACAAAGTGCTGAACTTTGCAGAAAGGGACAGGCAGGGTAAGAAAACATTCTCTGGAGGCTGAGATCTTTCGAGGAGGCTGCAGAGCAGGCAAGGGGTGGGACTGAGAGACATGTGGGACCCAGAGGACAGTGTCTGTCAGGGGATGAGTAGTGAGGGACTCTGGCGAGGAAGGTGGGGCACAGGTACAAGGAAGGTTGAAGGGAGCAGTCTCTGCCCCCGCCCCAATGGAAAATTCTGGAAGCTGCCTATCCAATCTAAGTCCAGGTCCCTCAGACACTATCGATGGAACAGTCATAGCAAACTGAACAAAGCCAACACCATGTTGTTCCCCACCACAGAATACCTTCCATTAGCTGGAAAACTGCTTTCATCCTCCCACGTCGAGCTCAGTGACCACCTCCTCCAGGAAGCTTTCCTTCACTGCCATCTATCTCCCTAGGCATGTCATCTTCTTCATTTAAGACTCCATTCAAGCATCAGGTTTTATTGGACTCACATACCCCATCTTCTCCTTTTGGCACCCATTCCTCCTCCCACTCCCCTGTAGAGCAATCCCATACCTGCCTGCCTCCTCATTAGCCCAGTGCTTCAGGAGGTCCGGACCACCTGTCAGTTGCCCTCATGGCTCAGCACAGGTCTCGGGCCCCCAGAGCATTTGTGGTTGAGTAAAGGAGAGTTCTGGGATAGAAATGGTGGCAGGGACCCCTCAAAAGGCTTTCTTCTAAAAGAAAGGAGATGCTGCCTCTTAGGTCCCTCACTAATGTCCCAGAGACCATCACGAGTAGGGGAGGCCCTCCTGGAGGTGTGCTGAGAAAGGAACACAGCAGGCAGAGGACCAGAGTACCTGGTCTGGCCCACTTTGTCTTCCTATTCCTTCATTCACTCACTCATTCAGCATTTACTGCTTGTCAATTATAGGCCAGACATTTCCGTGTGCATTATTTCATTTAATCCTCTGAACTTGCCCAGGTAAACTCTCCCTGCTAAAAGAAAACAGAGTTCAAAGAGGGCAAAACGGCTTGCCCAAGGTCACGGGGCTTGTAAGAGGCGGAACCAGGTTTTTAACTGCATTTGTCACTATAGCTCATTTCTTCTCTGTCCAGTTCCAGAAAGGTCCAAGAGGAGAAAGAGTGTGGAAGAGAGGACAAGGCACTGCCTGTCAAAAACACCTCCTCTCCCCAGGCCAGCACGGCTGCTTTCAGCATGAAGCAAGGTCTCAGACATGCAAAGTGTGAGCACTGGGTTTTGTATGTGTCTGGGTGTACTTCAGAAGGCTGAAATTCCCAGCACCCCAGAGCTCGGGAGCCCCCTGGGAGGAGCCACGGTACCCATAATGGTCACAAGTTTCCCCCCCGTGAGCTCAGACACAGCATATCCGAAGCTAACAGCAGGCCACACCTGGGCTTGACCCTCACCTCAGCTCTGACTACCTCTATGACCCTGCTCATTGCCTGCAAAGATTTAAAAAAAAAAAACCTGTGCTTGGGCTTCCCCCCCCCCCCCCAAATGCTGATGCAATGGGTTCGGGCAAGGCAGACCATCAGTATTTACAGACTAAGTGAATATCCCATCACAGAACTTTGGTGATTAAGTAGAATTTGAGCATCTCTCCCCCCTCCACCACCTCCAAACTCCAACCTCCTCCTTTCCAAACTGGAGTCCTATTCCTTCTATTTGATCTGAAGACTTTATCCTGATGATATCATTTGGCCCCTAGATCCTGTCTTACTTGAAACTAGAGCTAACCCCTGGACATTTGTAGTTATGTGAGCCCAAAAAATTCCTTTTTTGTTCAAAGCATTTTGAGTTGGGCTTCAGTCGTTTACAACCAAAGCAGTCTTCATAAAGATGTGGGCAGGGGCCCCTCTGCTCCAAAAGGTCTGGGGCCTGGTGCCGCCCCAAAGAGGGCTCACCAGTGATCGCTCAGGTGGGGGCTCATGAGAAAATAATATATCTGGGTTGAATGTTCAGAGATGGGGGGCTGCTTAGCACACAGTGCTCCATACTCAACAGCTGTTTATATGAGAGGATGTATGCCCTTCTGAGCCAGAAGAATGTGGGGTCTAGAAAGGTGGTACAGGGAAGGGGGGCTACGTGAGCATGCAGGGGTTCGGGGCAGAGCTCTGGTATGATTGTTACAGTGCAGCAGAGGGGTGAGTAGCTACAGCCAGAGGTCCAGAACATCTGAAAAGACTCTGTTGGGGGCTCGATGCATGTGCCCTGCTGGGGCCAAAGAGGTACAGGCTTGGCACCCAGGGTCAGGATCACTCAGGAAAGCTCCAAAGGAGTCAAAGCCCAAGCTGAGGTCAAGGGTTCCCACCAATGAAGGAGAAGCTTGGTGGCCTGGCTTCAAAGGGAAATGAATGACTACTTATGAAAAGCCCACCAGATGCCAGCATGATCACTGCCATTGTGCAGAGGAAGACACTGAGGCTCTGCAGTTAGGGCATTTGATGCCCCGGCCTGACGTGAATACTCTGGCTGTGGGTTAAGACAATCCTCAGAAAGCAAGAAGCATTTTTCTGCTTCTTTGCTGCTCCTGTGGCTCTTCGGCCCAGTACCCAGAGCATGGATGGATGGACCCAGAATCACTCCCCTTTGAGCTCTTGGTCTAGTTGCAAGATGTAGGCACATGGACAAGCAGTGACAGCTCAGGTTGGTGACAGGCAACAGAGGACTGTGGGAGGGACGGTGGGCTCCAGGGTGGGTGTGCTGTATGAGGGGTTGGGAAGCTAGAAGCTGTAGAAGGCTGAGCAGGTGGACAGAGGGAAGGGCAATCAGCACGTACAAGGCCCAAAAGCACCATCCAGAGAGTGGCGGTTGGCAGGGCCGTGTCTGTGGCTTAAGGAAGCCGAGGAGGGGTGGCAGCACTGTGAGGTCAGGGAGGCCCCCCAGGGCCTTGTGCGTCTCCCCAGGGAGTGTGGTCTTTCTCTGGTAGATGCTAGACAGTGGAGACCCAGGGATAGGTTTTGAGATGGGTTGGGAATGGAAGACCCGGGATGCCCTTTAGAAAGCCGACGGGGTGGTGGGCAAAGGCAAAAAGGCTGAGGCTGGGAGTCCTGAGGCAGCCGTGGCAATAGCTCCTATGAAAGGATGAGGCCACAACAGAGGCAGTGGCCAGCAATGAAGAACAACGCAGGAATAACCCCAGGACCTTGGGGCCTGACTGCCTGGGAGGCTGTGATGAAACAGCACCCCAAGAGCCTGTGGCTTCTAGCTACAGGGGCCAGAGACAGTGAGGGGAGCTGGGCTAGGCAGAGGGCAACAGGGAGCCTGCCCACAGCCATCCCAGGGCAGGTGGATTTGGGGGCCGTCCTTGGAGCCTTCTCAGGCCGGCCCAGAAGACAGGCGCGCCTCTACGGCGATGGGGGAGGCGAGCGGGAAGGAGGGGGCCCTCCCCTGGGCTGCGCCGCCGAGCCTGGCGGAGCCCACGCCAATTGAATCGTCCCCAATATTAATGACGGGAGAGAGGGCGAGGGGGCAGGAAATCGGAGCCGGCTCCTGTGGAAGCGATGACTCAGCGGCCAGCCGGCGGGCGGGCGGGCGGTGGGCGGCCGGCGACGGGGAGCGGAGCTGCTCTTTTGACCCCAGCGTGGCCCTCCTGGGGTCCAGCTGCCGGGAAGCGCGGGGACGGGAGGGAGGGGCGTGCGGGCACCGGGCACTGCAGGCTGCCGCGCACCCCCCTGGAAGCCGCGAGAAGAGGAAGCCGAGCGTCCAGCTGCAGGCAGGTTGGGTCTGGGAGGCGGCCCGGGCGGGCAGGAGAACAAAGCGCCTGACGCGGGGCCGGGCCGCGCCGCCACAGGAAACGCACGGCCAGGCCAGGGGACCCGGCGCCCGGCCCGCCCGCCGCGCCTGCCCCGATCCCCTTGCGGGTCGGCCGGCCGCCCCGGGCCGCGGAAAGTGAATCACTAATTAAAACCACTCCTCAGCATCCCGGAGCCGCGCGCTCTGTGGATTACTATTATTGTGCTTTCTGAGAAGCCTCGGTTGGTTGGTGTGGGCAGTGCGGCTGGAACCTCTACCTTCCAGACCGACCCTGGAATCCCGCGCCGCTCTAGTGCGGGACCCGGGGCAAGTGGCTGGGACCCGGCCAAGCCTCAGCTTTCTCATCTGCGAAATGGGGGTGGTAGTGGTGGCGACCTCGTGGGATTCTTTGGGAGTATTTTCGCACAGTGCCTGGCAGAAAGTAGCTGCTCAATTAGCGGAGGCTAGTGGTAGTGTTGTTATTAACAAGTAAGAAGCGGTGATACTCTAGCTCACGTTCCTGGTCTGTTGCACTCTTCCCCAGCCACTAGCATGCGGAGGAGGAGAAGAGGGAGAAGAGTGGGGGGATTCAGAAAAACAAAACCATGGCCTTAAACAGGAATTGGGGCCATACCTCCTCCTCCCAAGATGGTGTAATGAACACAAATCACCAGCCAGGGCCTTGACCCCAAACAGGAAGAGCCACCCTCCCTAGAATCAGGACCCATCCTGCACCCCTCACCTGTCCAAGAGAACCAGTTTACAAGCTAGATAGGGGGGTCGCTGGGAGGTTGCTAGGGGCCCGGCAAAGGGAAGTGAACAAAGGGCATGAGCACCATGGAGCTACTGCCCATAACATCTTCCACTGCAACACCCAAAGGAAGCAAGTGTATGAGCTTCACAAATAGGCACACTCAGGAAAAAAGGGGGGCACCAAGCAGTACCCATGGAAACTCAGAACCCCACGTGGGTCCACGACCCCATACCCACACCCCACCCTAATTTGTTACATGCAGCTTTGTTGCCTATGCCAAAGTAATAAAATCTTCCTGAAATGCTAGAACCATGTGGCCCAGTGCTGAGAAGGCAGCAGGGTCCAGGAGGTGCTGTATTTCTCTGCAAACCCCTCACGATTATTCAACCAATGCTGTGGTCCCAGCCCTTGGCCTGCCACTTCCCTGTTTTCAGACAGCAGACACACGCAGGCAGGGAGCCCCGAGCCCCCCGCCCCGGGGGGGGTCTACATCCAGCAGGAGAGATCGGGACCCTGCATCCCCAAAGTCACATCCATGGATACCTCAGCCTGGCAGGCTGTGATGTGGGAGTAGAAAAGGGGCTAAAGAAAGAGATTACAGTCGGAATCTCTCTCTCTCTCTCTCTCTCTCTCTCTCTCTCTCTCCCCCCCACCCCCCCCACACACACTCACGGGGCTTGTTTTCCTATTTGGGGCTGACAAGGCCCTGAACACCC
>PITA01014214.1:0-34697 GCA_004023965.1 Spilogale gracilis | reverse complement strand
ACTTGACTACCGAAGGTGTCTGTCTCCACTAGGAGCTGGGCTTCGAAAGGCAGAAGGAGAACAAGACACATTTTTTTTACCATGGGCAATGGTATGGCGGAAAGGCTCAGCGATATGATCCCTGACCCTGTCCCTGGACCCCCTCACTGCTCCAAGATCGGGAGGCTTTGCACAGTTCTCATTGGAGCACCCCATCCCTTAGGCACCCAGAGAAAGCTTCCCCACCCCCAGCCTTTCTAGATGGCTCCCGCTGGAAGGTTGGTCTGCCCCTTGTGGCTAAATACCAGCATGTTCTCCCCTCATCACCCACCCCACCAGCCCCTCACCTCTGGACCCCAGAACAGGACACACAGCCACCAATAACCCAACAGAAGTAGCAGTCTCTGGAGCGAGGGCACAGAAAAATGTGTGCAAGTTTGCAAGGGCACATACACACCCAGCCTTGGGGGGACCTCAAGCTACTTCCTCCAAAATTTAGGTCAAAGGCCCCTCCCTCCAGGGCAAGCATCTAGGACCCTTTCTATGTCCCCTCCCCGTGCCACACCTTTGCCACTCAAAGTGGGGAGGGCCCAGAGAGGGGAGGTTTTGTTTTGTTTTGTTTTTTATTAAAGATTTTTATTTATTTGACAGAGAAAAACACAGCCAGAGAGGGAACACAAGCAGTGGGGTGAGAGAGGGAGAAGCAGGCTTCCTGCTGAGCAGCTGAGCAGGGAGCCTGACGTGGGACTCCATCCCGGATCTCCGGGATCATGACCTGAGCCGAAGGCAGTCGCTTAACCAACTGAGCCACCCAGGCGCCCGCGAGGGGAGGTTTAAGGCCCCTGAGAATGGAGGCTATCTTCAGAATATTCTACTTCGCTCAATCAAGACCACCGAGGCTGAAATGAAGCTAACTTCCAGGAGCCCAGAAGTCCCAGTCAGGACCTAATATTCCCTGGTTCAAAGTAGGAACTACCAACTAAAAGACCCATTCTCCATAGAGCCTCCCTTAGGAGAAGGTGCTGTACAGAGCTGATCCCTCCAAAACCCTGATTGAGCAAGGGCGTCAAATGGTCAAAGGGTAACTGTCCCTTGATGTGCTGTGACCAGACCCCTCCCTGCCCTCTGCCAATCCATTTTTTTCTCCCCAGTAAGGTGCTGTGTGACTTCAGTAGGCTACACACCCTCTCTGAGCTCTCTCTCCTCTCTGGCCTTAAATTCCTATTCCTGGCTCCTTCCCCAACACCTCCTCCCACTGCTGCCTTCTTTGCCTCTGACCCCCCTCCCATTCTCACCCTCCCATCTCTGACCCTGTGCTTCCCAGCACCTGCCCCTCCCTCACCCACAAACTTTTAATTTCAGTGACAAGGGACTTGCTTCTCCATAACAAAAATCATAGTCCCAAATACACATCCTTGGAGCCACAAAGAGTGTACCTCAGTGCCCCTAAAATACACTAGGTATGATTTTAATAAAAAAATTTTAAAATATATACCCTGGTGCCCTGCTGTGAAAATTAAAACCATCTGGAACTCGGGATTTCCAATAATTAATCTAGCCCTCCTTTGACACCACTACTAATTAAAATATGATACCCACCTTTCCAAGGAAAATAAGAAGAATTTACATAAAATTTAAAGATCTAACAAGAATTTAGTAATTCTAGAATCAGGGAGGGAGGGGGAGGCACATTCTTCTCTCCACCTTCCCCCATCCCTAGTAAACATAGTCAAGAATATTAAGCAACACTGAGATAGGGGCTTGCAAGCCCCACATTCTCCCTACTCCCTTTCATTCTAACTCCCTGTAACTCTCCCTGGGAACCCAGGGCCAAACATCAGAGCAGCCTGGGGCTTGCTTTCTGCATCTCCTCAAAAAGCTCAGGCTCCACACGGTATGGAGGTCATGAGGTTCAGGAGTGTCTCCTATCCCAGGGGGCAGTGAATAAGACAGCACGTGTAAGGGAAAGGTGAGAGCTTTGGGACACACAGATCTGGGTATGAATCCCTGGCCCCACTTGCCAACCATGTGACCTTGGGCCTCAGTTTCTTCACCCATAAAATGGGTATAATCATCCTTAATCTTCAAAAGTTATTGTGAGGATTCCACAAAAGGAAGGCAGAAAGGACCTATCACCTATTCTCAGAGGCCAGGTGAGGGAAGTAACTATTGTGTAAGTTTTGTAATAACTACAAAACAAAACTCTTCTCTTCTAAACACACACACACATATACAGCATAGTGGGAAA
Organism: Spilogale gracilis; assembly: GCA_004023965.1. Classification (NCBI taxonomy): domain Eukaryota; kingdom Metazoa; phylum Chordata; class Mammalia; order Carnivora; family Mephitidae; genus Spilogale; species Spilogale gracilis. The sequence continues at coordinate 32,470 of PITA01014214.1, read as the reverse complement.
AAGTTAGAGGTGTGTAAAAGGGAAGAAATAGAGCCAGACTTGCCTCCTCACGCATGCCCTCTGACCTGAATTTCTTCAGCATCCTCCAGGGTCATGGGCATCTCACACCATGAATTGCATCAGAACATGTCTTGGGCTGGGACTTATGGGGTCTGATTCCATTTCTGGCATCGCCATGTTGGGCTGTGTGACATTGAGCCAGGCACACCCCTCTATGAGTCTCAGTCTCCTGCCCTGTGCAAGGGGGAGAGGGAGGTTCACCCCTATTCCGATTCTCTCTGGGATTGGGGCAGAGCCTAAGAGAAGGGTAGGGATGGGAGACTGTAGAAAGGGGGTCAGGCCCCAGGACTATAGTCCAAGAAACCCCAAGAGAGTCTGAGGGGAAGTCTGCCCCTCTCCCAGCATGTTCCTGGACCTCTGTCCTCAGAACAGTTCCTACCATTCTGGCTCCCACATAAGCCCACTGAAATTTATACATCGTCTTGAGCTTGGGTGGCTTTGTCCCCATTTTACAGTTTAGGACACTGAGATTCAGAGAAGCAACCCAGCAGAGGGTCTCACATCAGGTCTGCCTCACTTTCTGCTGGGGCCTGGGCACCAGGGGAGGGTCCCCAACCCTAGGGGGATATAGTTTCCTGTCCCCCAACCCCTAATTCTCATCAGCCGCAGCTCACCACAGGAAGCTCTGGCCTTTGCCTGAACTGTCCAAAGGGCCTAGGCCGGGGTCTGGGCTGCACCCCACCCCCACAAGCCTAGCTTGCCTCACCCCAGCATGGGGAAGGTCTGCTCCAGATGCTATGCCGGGAGCCAGAAGTCTGTTCTTCCCGAGCACAGCAGGCCTTGCCGTGACCTAGACTCCACTCGGGTGCATGACATAATGAGGAGGGAGCCAAGGCGGAATTGTGTGAAGCCTGCAGGGGCTAATAGCAGCAGCAGTTCTCAGAAAGAGAGAGAAAGAGAAAGAGAGTGCTCTCGAGATGGAGTGAGAGACCCCACCCACCCAGGCCAGGTCTGCTCCACAGCCTACCTCATCCACAGCATCGTGCTCCCCCTTCTCACGACCCAAGCCCCCAACACATGACTCTCAGATGCTCAGAAATCTCATCTGGGCTCAGTTCCATTCTCAAGGCCTGTACCAGGCCAGGCAGGAGGAGTCTGGGACGTTATCTGGCTCCCCTCATCATCAGACCTCTTCTCCAGGCATCCCCTCCAGACTGCACAACTCAGTGGCCTCCTCCCTTGCCAGAGAGAGCCTTTAAAAATATAAAATTAGGGTGCCTGGGTGGCTCAGTGGGTTAAAGCCTCTGCCTTCAGCTCAGGTCATGATCTCAGGGTCCTGGGATTGAGGCCCACATTGGGCTCTCTGCTCGGCAGGGAGCCTGCTTCCTCCTCTCTCTCTGCCTGCCTCTCTGCCTGCTTGTGATCTCTCTCTGTCAAATAAATAAATAAAATCTTTAAAAATAAAATTTTATATATATATAATTACTTTTATCTCTTTTCCTGTTTTAAAAGCCTCCTAGGGATCTCCAACCCACTTAAAATCTAGTCTCATCATGCAGACCCATATGGGGCACACACTCTGGCCCCTAGATCATTCCTATGTCCCATCCTCTAGTCAACAAGCCTCTTTGCTGTTTCTCTCTGACACACCAAGCACATTCCTGCCTCAGGGCCTTTGCACTTGCTACTCCCTCTACCTGCCTTGCCTAGAGCTTTCCATTGAAGATTCTCTTCTCTTAGGTTGCTACTCAAATGCCACCTTTTCAGAGCAGCCTTTCTTGGCTACAGTGTCCAATGTCCTACCACCTTCCCCTGTCCAGATCTATCCATCCCCTGCTCCATTTTCCTTAGAGTTCTTCCCCAGATGATCTTAGTTTCTATCTTTTTTTTATTATTATTATCTGTCTCCCCTGGAAGGTAAGCTCCATGACAGGAGGCCCTTATCTGTCTTATACACCACTGTGATTTCTAGCACGTAGCCCATACCTGGCTCACAGGAAATGACCAACAAGAAAGTTTTAGTAAATGCATACATGGCTTTGTGAAGTAGATCTGAGTAATACTATTTAAGGAAGAGTTAAAGAAAACAAGACCCAGGGAGGTGAAGGGACTCATCCAAGGGTACACAGCTGGTCAAAGCAGGGCAGATGTTGGGACCCAGTCTGAGTCCACAGTCAAGGCCCTTCAGCCACTCTGCTCCCTGGCGTTCTCCCGGTGCTACCCCTGCCACTCACTAGAACTCTGAGCTCCTACCCACCTGTCCCCTGCCTCACAATTACTATGACATCTTCCAACTTGCTGTGTGACAGAGGAGAAAACTCTGTTCCTCTCTAGGCCAGGCCTGGGTGACCTCCCAAACCTCTTTCAGTTCTGCCCCTCTAGAAATATTACCGGTAACCTACAGTTCTTTAGAGCTTACGATGTAGTGGGCCCTATATGCATTCTGTCACTCACAATATCCTCCTAATAATCCCATGAGGTGAGAACTTATTATCATCCCATGTTACAGGTAAGAAAACTAAGTCCCAAGGTTACCCAGTGATGGAGTTAAAACCTAGGTAGGTAGCCCAGAAGTCTTGTCTTATCTCATCCACCACTCCCTTTACCTTCCTTCTGCAACAGTCCCTTTCCTGGGGAGTGAGTGAGTAAACATGAAAGGCAGGGAAGGTCTTCACTCTCTTGACACAGAGGGACTACTGTAGAGATGCCCATAAAGCACATTCTATAAAAAAGCTCACGCTGCCTTTTTTTCTTCCTGAAGTGCTTGAAGTAAGAATGATACTTTAAAAGTCCCATCAAATACTTCCTGGAGTATTTGCCATCTGTCGGGCACAGTTGCTTGGTCTCGATGTGCAGAGCGCCATTAGATGCTCACAATCCCATGAGGTAAGAACTATAACATCCTTTTTACAGATGAAGAAACTGAGGCACTAAGCAGATTAAGTTACATGCCCAGAGCCACACAGTAGGGCCAGGATTTGAACACTGGCAGAATAACCCCAGAGCTAGTCTTAGAGATTCTGAGGTAGGCAGCAGAAGGTAATACACATCCTGCAGGCCAGTCACAGCAGAGAAAAAGGAGGAGACATTGACGGACTGACTGATTGACTGATTCCAGTGTGATTCCCTAGATGGGCCTCCCAGCACGTGATCCAGGGCCTCACTTTGAAGATTTTTGGTTTGAAGCATAGGAAACAGCAGGGAAAGACGCAGAGAGGCGGCCAAGAACCAGACGGAGACACAGCGCAAAGAGAGACACAGGAGACAGGAACCGTAGGAGGAAGCCCAAGGGAACAAAGCTGGAGAAGGGGGGTTTCTTTTCCCCCAAGCCTCAGCCTCAACCCCCCCACCCCAAGACCTGCAGGAGCAGTGCGGGAGCCAAGACCCCCGGGGCCCTGGGGGAAATGACCAGCAGCTGGCGGGCAGCCATGCTGCCTGCGCCACTGGCCACTCTCCAGGTGTCCTCCAGTGAAGATGTCCTTGCCACCAAAGGCACGGGAAGGTCAGCATGAATCAGTCCTCCCCTCCCTCCCTCTGAAGGTGGACCAGGTGGGGAGGAAGGGGGCGGGGAGAAGGAACGCTTTCCGGAGATGATGTTTCCATATCACTACACACACACACACACACACACACACAGTCTTTCTCCCAAAGTCCCCTTCTCTGAAGTCCCCCAAGGAGGTTTTTTTTGCAGGCTATGTGGGCTTGCTGGAAAGGAAGAGAGAAGAAAATCAATAGGATTGATCAGGAGCTATATTTAATCCTAGCCGTAGCTCTAGTGTGGCCATTTCAGGTGCAGAGTCAGCGAGGTGTGGGTGACCACTCCACTGGGGACAGAAGTTATGGGACATGAGCTCAAAGGGCAGGGGTTTTAATGCCTCTTCCCAGCTGCGGAGCCCTAGGGGAAGCCAGGTCTGCTGCCCACTGCATCCCCATTGCATGGTGTGGAGCTGGCCGCCTGGAAGGACAGGAGGGGAGGACGAGAGGATGGGAGAGGAGGAGGTAGGGAGCACCAACTTGCTAAGTATCCACTGTGTGCCTGAGCTCTGTGCCAGTCGCCTGCCCCGGGGTGGGGGGGCACTCCCAGACACACACATGGCTTGTCCGTGCAGGCACGGGCTCCAGCATATACTGGGCAGCTGCCTGTGGCTGTAGGCCCTGTGCATGGTGATACAACAGGGAACAAAATAGACAAAAGCCCTCTACCCTCAAGGAGTTTGCATTATAACGGGGAGACAGGGAGCGAAAGTCTAACTACATCATAGAATATCTAGTAGCAGTAAATGCGAGGAGGAAACATCTGCCCACAAGGAGACAGAGACGGGAAGTCTCTGACAAGGAGACAACTGAACAGAAGCCTGAGTGAAATAGAAGCCTGAGTGAAATGAGGGAGCCAGCCACGAAGGTGACTGGGAGAAGAGCATCCTCGGGTTGAGGGAACAGCAAATGCAAAGGTCCTTAGCCAGGAGCATGCCCAGCATGGTGGCCGGTGGGTGCGACTGGCACCCAGTGGGCAAGGAAGACGCAGTGAGGTGAGGCTGGAGTGGTAATCAAGAACCAGGCCATTCTGGACTGATCCAAGAATTGGGATCTAATTCTCAGACAGACAAGTGCCTTAGAGAGTGGAGTGACACAGTCTCACATTTGGACTGCTATCTGGACTCTGGGCATGGGGCTCAGAGAGTAGGGGTCTCTGAAGCGTCAGCCACGCCCTTGCTCCCTATAGAAACACAGCTCTCTAGCAGGTACCAGAGTGAGGGAAATGGGACCAGAGGACTCTCCCCACTCTTATCATCTGCTCAGCAAAAGTTCTCGAATGCCCCCCACACCTTCCTGCATGAGCTACACAAGTCAGTCCCTGCTTATGCCTGGAGTTGCCCCATAATTAGTTTACTCCTTCCCCCAGCAACCTGTAAGTGCGGACCTGCTTTCTGCTGAGCCTTGTCCTGGACATAGGGACGTGCAGAAGGGTCGCCCCTTTCAAGGAGCTCATGTTCTCAGTGGGGCAAGCCTGAGCAGGAAGGTGCGGGCTCATGCTGGGACAGGGTGACCCCTCCTGACCCCACCCAGCTGTACTACAGCTGGACTCACAGATGAATCCATGCCTGAGCTCTCAAGGAAGCCGAGGAGTGCTAACTCCCCACCCCGCCCCCAGCCTCCCATGAATGGCGCGGAAGCCCAGGCTCAGGGAGAGAATGAGAAGGACCCAAGGTCACAACTGGATGGTAGAGAACTAGACTCTTCCTACTCAAGAGTCAGCCCCTGAGACAGAGAAGGGACTCTGCTCCGGAAGCAGTATGAGGGCCGGGACCAGGTGTGTCTCACACCATATCCCCAGCGCTCAATACTTCTGTTCGAGAGTGTGAGGGTCCCCAGCCAAACTGAGAAAAGATCAGACCACCCCCAGCAAGAAGGTCCAAAGCCCCTGCCTCCTCGGGCCCGACGGCAGCCAGAGCAGGCAGACCCACTGCTTGGAATCATATTGAAGATGCCTCTTGGGCCTGCAGCTGACATGCCAGGGCCCCACAGATGCGAGAGACACCTGGCCCCTTCTGGAAGCCCCAGAAATCAGGTCCTGAGAGGGGAACCTTTACCACAGCCCGTGAGGGAACTCCCACACCCATAACAACAACAATGAGTTCAAATGGTTATTCTTCATCTTTTTTGCTTCAATAATCGTACATAATCTTCGAGCATAGAGATACTCTCATTTCCATTACCCCATTTCACAAAAGAGCAAAGAGGATCAGAAAGCGACTCAGATCTCAGATCTCCAGCCCATGGTGGAGCTGGGTTCAAATCTTGTTCGACTCTGGAGTCTACATTCTCATCCCCTCAAAGACCAACTTGCTGGCTGACACAGCCCTTCCAGTGGCTGTTCTGGGCACTGTCCGTCCTGGGAGGCTGGCCCTATTACAAAACATTGGATTTGGGTGTTTTTTAATCTTTTTTTTCTCTGAAGTAGATAATCCTTTTTTTCAAATGACAACAGGAAAGAATATCCAATCACACTACTTTTAAAAGCAGAATTGCCCCTACACCACCATTCCCACCACCAGGGTCCCACCCCACTCCCTGAGCACAGACTCTCAGTGGGCCCCTCAACCACCTCCCCCACCCCACCCCCTGTCCTCCTCCTCTGAAACTCTGCCTCTGGCACTGGCAGCTCGGCCTCCCACAGCCAGAGGGACCTAGAGCCTCCATAGCCCACCCCGGGCTCAGGTGCAGCAATCCTGGAGGCAGGTGGAGTGGGCGTGTCTCAGCCTCACCTGGTAGAGGAAGAAATTAAGCCCAGAGCCAGACCTGCTTGCCCCAAGCTCAGTGGGCTGCTCGGTGGCAGGGCGGTAATGAAGAACCCAGGTGTCCTGCCTCCTGGGGCTGTTCCTGCAACAGGGCCACTGCCTACTTGACAGAGGTGGCCGGGGCCCAGGGCAGGAAGGGGAGGGCCTGATATAACCAATCTACAAGGGCAGGATGACCCTACCCTGAGCCACGGCCTGCCAGCAGTCCCCCTCCCTAAACCTTTAGCTCCCTGGGTGAGCACACTCATCCCTCCAGCACCCATCCCACGTTTAGCATCTTAGGGCATTCTGGCAAGCTCTGGGGGGCTCTAGGGAGATCCTCTTGCCGAACAGCAAGGTATGGGAGCCCTGCTTACATCTCTACAGATTTCACCAAAGACTGCTCAGGGATGCAAAGATATAAAGCGAGCCCAGAGCTCCAGGGCCAGCCCCTGACTAAAGTGGTCCTGTGCCTTGTGCCTGGCCCCAATCTAACACCTCAGGATGCCACTGAATCTGAGATTCCGAGTGTCTGTCGGGACTGCAGATTCCAGGTGTTTCTGGGGCCCGTGTCTACATTTGGTATTTGTTGCGGTTCCCAGACTACATTATAACCACCTATAGTTGCAAGCCTCAGACCGCATCATTCTTTCAGCCACACAGAGCCCTGAGCAGGAGGGACTGTGTGTGTATGGGGGGGGGGGGGTGTCCCTGGACTGGCTGCCCATCCCCCACAGGCAGGGCAGGCCGCTACCGCAGGCCCATCCACCAGGCTGGCCTGGCCACATAAATCACCCTCCCAATAATATTTGTATTGATTATCTAGATTGGAAGCCTCAGTTGGCTCCATTGTCTCACTTCCTCTCCCAGGGCTCACAGATGGGGTCCCTTCGCCTCATCTGCGTTTCTAATGCGATACTTAAATGAAGCAGCCTCAGCAGCCAGCAAAGCCCCATGTTGCCCCGCCCCGGCCGGTCATGGGGGGTTGGAGGAGTGATAAACATATTCCTTGAGAGAGAATGGTTCAATATGGGGCTTGTGGGGCTGGAGAAGCCAGCCTAGACCCACCAAATCGGCATCAGCATTTAATCAGATCCCTCGGTGATTCCCAGGCATGTTCATGTTTAGGAAGCACTGCTGTCATCCAACCCTTGTATTGTACAGAAGGGAAACTGAGGTCCAGAGGAGGCAAGGGGCCTAGCTGATGTCACACAGCATGTGAGATCCCCTGAGTCTCTGTCTGGCTCAGGCAGAAGAAATGAGAGGCAAGTAACTTCTGGAGTGAGGGGGTGGCCATTTCTGGGCTCCTCTCCCTCCCGAGCTCCTACCTCCTGTCTCAGGGCATGGACAGATGGTTCAGACCAGTGTCTGACCCCCCTGTACTCTCCCAGCCTGGAGGGGCCGGTGAGAGCTCCAGGGACTCCCCGGGAGGGCACCTCCCTCCCGCCCCGGCCAGCCAGCTGCCCCTTCCCTGGCAGCAACTGGACAGCAGATCCTAGGGAAAAGCACCACCTGGGTCTGCCCAGCACAGCAGGGAGCATGGAGAGACAGGGGCCCCTGAGAGGCAAGAGGCAGCCAGCAGAGGACCTTGGAGAGGTGGGGAGGAGGGACTGGAAAGCTGTGATCGAGGGAGGGAGGCAGGGAGGACAGAGATAGTGTGGCGGGGGAGACAGAGAGAGGGACAGACACAAAAAGGGGAAGGGATGAGCACCAGGAAGGAGGGGAGAAGGACTGAGAGAGAGGAGTCAGGAGAAAAGCAGCAGCAGCAAGACTGAGAAGTGAAGACGGGGAGAATGGGAGGGAGGGAGGGGAATGGAGGCAGTAAAGAGTGATGGCACAGGGAGAAGGGAGGCAGCTGGCCTGGAGACGGGGAGCCCAGCCTGGCCCAGCCCTGCCCGGCCTGGCCTGCCCAGCCCCCAGTGATGGGGCAGCTGCCACACTTGGGCCCTACCATGAGGTCAGTCCTGCCCTGGGGCAGAGAGAAAATAAATGGTGTCCAAGATAAAAGGTTCAAGAAATTATTTGTCTTGTTGTCATGTCTTGACTGCAACGAGCAGGGGCCGGCAGGCAAGTGGGGCATCGTCCCAGAACAGCCTAGCCTGGCAGGCCCAGAGTACACACCCAGGACCCGAACCCCAGCCCCAGCCCTGCACCTTGGCCACCCGCAGCCCCAGCTCCCCTGCCCAAGGCCGGGGGGCCTGGGACACCTCCAAGAACCTGGCCTTAGGAAGCAAGAGCCCATGGGAGAGGGTATTTGCTCAGCGCTGGTCCCCCAAATCCTCTCCAGGCTCTGGGAAAGTGGAGTCCTATCTGTTTCTCTCACTACTGAGAGTCTTTGTGAGTGGGAGGAGTGGGTGGCAAGGGAGTGAGGGTGTGTCATTCCTCCCAGCCCCCTTGCAGAGGCAGCATGAGGTGAGTGATGGTTCCCAAACATCCCAGAGGAGGGCTGGGTGGTTTCAGGGTCAAGGGCAGGTCAAAAGGACCATAGCACCAGGTGCTAGGAGCACCATTCCTCTCAGGTGTAGAAACTCAGGCCCACAGAGCACACACCGGTGCTCACTCCCATGTGCACCCACACTCACACCAGGCCGGCTTCCAGCACCACCAGCAGCATCCAGAAAGCACTCCCTGGAGGCTCCCACCTTTCCGAGCGTCTGAAGCGGGGGCTGGTGAAGCAATGCCACCGGAGCAGTTATCGGCTTTAGGCCATGCCAGGGCAAGCCGCAGATATCCTCAACCACTAGCCTTTCCCAGCAAAGCAGTGGGTCTCCCACCAAGGCTCGCCGGGAGACATGACCACTCTTACAGTTTGCTGATGAGGAATCTGAGGGCCAGAAAGGCCGCGCCGGGTGCCAAGTTTCATAGCCGGGAGAGGGCAGACTTGGGATCTGAACCTGAGGGCTAGGAGGTGTGAGGTGAGGGAGGAGGGAGCTGGTACCTACCATACTTGTCCCCGTCCTCGCCACGGGCGCTGATCCTGCGGCCCAGGACCTGGATGTGCTTCCCACTGGTCCGGCTGTAGAGCTGATACAGCCGCAGCTGCTTACGGCTCACATCGTCCCGAGCCCGCGTTTGGTTCTCCACGTGGATGCGGAAGTCCACGTTCTCCTCGGCCGCCAGCACCTGGACAGGACAGGGGCATCAGTCATCTACCTTGCAAGTCCCGGGTGTCCTACACTGCACGCCAGAGCCCCATTCACACCAGAGAGCAGGGCCCACTCCATGTTGGCTCTGGACCAGCCCCCGGAATCCAGAATCCACTGTCACTTGTCCCTAGGAGTTGATCCCAGGGGCCCTCGTCTCTGTGACCAAAGAGTCCTCATGCTTGCCCACCTTCAGCCAGCATTTGCCCACATCCCTGGCCTCTCTGGGAGGAGACTTCATTTGGCACCTCCCACCCAAACTCCCCGTATCCCCAGAGGTTTAGTTTATATCCTCCGGGAAGCTGCCCCCGGCTATGCTAACACACATCTCTCCAGCCCTCCATTCTGAACATGACCTCTCACCTGGACAACTTGCAGCCACCTCCTCACCAGCCTTCTGTTCCCATTCTTGCCCCTTTGTAGTCTGGCTTCTGCCAAACCCAATTACCTTGAGTAATGCTCCCCCTCTACACTCTCTGGGGCTTCCCAACACATTTAGACAAAGGCCCCACCACAGTCTCAAGGTCTTCAGGGTGTGCCCCCTCTTCATCCTTTACTACTCTTCACCCCTGCTCATACTGGCTGCCTTATTATGCCACTGAGCATCTAAACAGAAAACACACCTGCCTCAGGACCTTTGCACTTGCTCTTCCCTTGGCTTCAGTGTTCTTTCCCAGATTTCTACATTCTGGCTCCTTTACTTATTAGGATCTCTGCTCAGTGTCACATCCTGACCCTGGCCTTCCCGGACTGTTTTTCTGAAGCAGCCCCCATCTGTGTCACTCTCCATCTCTCTATCATGCTGTTGTTGCCTTCTAACATTGACCACCCTTACATAACTTCTATTTATCTGCCTTTTGTCTCCCCCCAACATTATATCAGCAGTACCATGAAAGATGGGGCTGTCTCCTTCTTGTTGCTGCTATATCCCCAGCATGAAGCACAGCAGAAACGTAAACATTTGTTGAATCCATGAATGAATGGACAAATGAACATTGGAAAGATGTGGGGTCCTGTCATTCCATTTACTATTAAATTAGGTTTTCCTAGGCCCTGATAAATGTATGCCCCATCTCATCTTCACCATAAAGCTGAACAATTCTTGAAGGCCAGGCAGTGTTTTTGGTTTGTTGTATGTGCCCGTGAGGTCTGACGTGAAGCTGAGCAGGCAGGACCACACTCCCATGACAGCATGACCCACTCAGTCCATTGCAGTGCTCGTAGGACTCTTAGAGCTTCCCAGACATCTGTCTCACCTCTCAATCGTGAGCTCCTGAGAGCATGGACCATATTTTCCTCATTGCTACCTCCCATGCCCAGCCCAGGATCTCTGTCCCCAAGCTGACCTGCACATGTCCCCTATGGCTAGCCTGGGCCCTGCAGGCACTCCAGCTAGACCACATTATTGATCCTTCACTATCATCCTCAAGGTGGAAATATTATCCCACATTACAGATGAGAAAACTGAGTTGACAAGGTCCCAGAACAAGCAATGGCAGAATCAGCCCCAGTTACAGCTCTGAAGACCCTCTTCTAGCCCCATTTTGCTGGGCCCCACTTGCCCCACCTGCATAATCAGGAGGGGGTCCCCAGGTCAGAACCCAGGGTGTGCCTTCATTAAGAGTCCCGAGGCAAGTTACCAAGCCCTCTGGACTTCAGCTGCCCTAGAAAATGAGAGAGGTGACGAAGGCCCCCCACGGGCTGCTCCGCAGATGAAATGTAGAAAGTCTTAGAACAGTGCCCAGCACAGAGCATGTATCGGGAGGCGTAACTAAGAGAGCACATGGGGGCCCTTTCAGAGGTGAAGCCCTGCAGACAGAGACTCTCTGCAAATACCAGCAGACGGGGCACCTCTGCACACAGTCACATTCTGGGAAGACATTATCCCCTCTGCCCCTGCAACATGGGAATGCTGATCACCTCCACTTAACAGACGCAGAAACTGAAGCTCAGAAAAGTTAAGTCTGTTGCCTCAAGCCACACAGCTGGGGCCTGGCATCTGGCCCACCAAGGGTACACACCCTTCACTCCCACTGTTCTCAGGGGCTAGCCCCTGTCACCAATTCACAGCCAGGGTCTGACACCCGGGACCCATCTCCTCTCATATCCCGATGCTTAGGGAGGGAAGAACTTTGTACCCCATGAGGTTCACACCTGGTAGGCACGTGTGCTAAAGACCCCCACCCATGGCCCTCGACCTCCCTGGAATGGCTTCCTGAGGTGGCCTGGCCTTGTCCCCTCCCCCAAGGACGGGCCTCCAGCCTCCTTCCCTGTCTTCCAACTCTCCTCCTGCTCACAGGAGACCTTATCGACCCGAGGTCAAACCAATCTCCTTACCCTGGGTCCCCAAGGGGAACTGCCCTGCCCCAGAAGCCAGCCTCCCATTAATGATTTTCCCCCCGTCCCACTGGACAGAGGCAGTGTGCGTGACCGAGGCTCAGCAGGGGCTATCCAGTGGCCCTTCCCTAGGATGTGGGGCACACAATTCATTTTGCCCAGCTTCCACCATTTAAGCCACACTCTGTGGTCACATCCTTCCCAAGAGAGGTAGCAGGGGTGGCCTCTGACACATAAACGGAGTCCATCCTTCTGAAAAGGCAGAGAGACCCCTGGGCTTCCTGGGCAAGACCTCTAGGAAGCCACGGGCCTTTGCACAGGTCAGGTCCTCTGTCCAGGGCCCCCTGCCCTCCTGCCCAGCTAATACCTGCCCCCAGGTGTCTCCTCCAGAAACCCTTCCTGCCCCCCCCCCACCGTCCCCCCCAGCTGAGTTAGGGTCTCTGGACACTACTGTAATGGCTTATCGTCCCCAGACTGCAGCCTGCCAGCTCATCCTGGGGTCTCCGGCTCTGGCCCCAGGAGGTGCCAGTGAGCGTTTCCTAAATGACTGTGGCTAGGACGAGGGAAACCCGGAGGCCAAAATCAGCCCCAGCACTTACTAACCAGACAGCAGAGTGGCAGGGGGCATTCTGAAAGCTATCAATTGCTGAGCTTTCCTCTGCTCCAGACATTCTGCTAAGAAGCCTTCTAGACATGGTGCCTCCTTAGCCACACCTAGAAGTGGGCACTGGTCGGAGCTCACTGTGTAGACTGGACCTTTGAGGCACTTCTCCAGGGCTACAGAGCTTCAATGTGGGTAAGAGGAGCTCCAGCGTCTGACTCAGGAACATTCTCTCCCTCCTGCTTTCCTGCTGGGTGGCAAGTCACTTGGTCTGAGAGGGGGCCTGTCTTCCAGGCCTTCCTAGAATAGCCAAAGCTGCTTTCCAAGGGCTAAGCCCCATCCAGGGGCACAATCACCTGGGGTGTCGAGAAGCTGCACTGGGGAAAAAACGAGACCACTACAGCTCTCACGAGGTGAGCAGGTTGGCACATCCAGGATGTGTCCTTGGGAAGACGAATGCACCTTTGTCACTCTGCCTTCCCCCAACTCCAGTTTCTCTTTGGGGTCAAAGCAGCTTTTCCCATAGCAGGATGGCCCATAGTAGAGTCCCCTTGCAGCCAAAGACCCCCCAGTACCCTCCCCTATCAGCCCCTTCCCTCCCCAAGAGCTTGAGTTCTAGTGGAAATGTTCACTCCTCAATTCAGGAATGGCACAGAGGCAGCAACGGCCTGAGGGGTTCACAGCTCCCCCAAGGTGTGCCAAGGTCCCAGGCCCTGGCACAAACAAGGCACCCAATGGGACTGAGCCCCACTGGCCTGCGGTCTCACCCTGTGGGCACAGCTCTCTAACACTCAGGGTGAGGCCGATTCCAAATGCCCACTCGGCCTGGCTCCTTCACCATCTAGCCGCTCCTACCTTCCAAGCGTCTTCCCTTAGGCACCTTGGGGAGAAACTCCCATGTGTGAAAAGAGATTGGGGAGATCTCAGTGCCAGCTCCCAGATGTCAACACAGGTCCCCCCCACTGGAGTGTCCATCAGAGCCCCCTGCTCCCTCTGGCTGAAGATTTTGGCTTCACCGACACACTCCTGCTCTGAAGACATGTTTGGGGCCTTCTATTTCTTCCTGGGCCACCACAGCCACCTTCCTCATCATGCATCACTTTGGCACACACATCACACACGTCCAACAAGATGACTAGCACTGACTGACCTCCGAGGTCGTCTGGTTCCAGCCCAAATCTTTGATTTCTCTAACCCTCAGTTTTCTCACTGGCAGAATGGGGACTGTGTATCATATTTATCTCAGAAAAAAGATGGTATTAGGAACAACAGCCACAACTACTCTCTTTTTCCTTTCTCTTGTGTTTTCTGAACGGCTACTGCTTATTGAGCATAAGAACCACTTCAGGTCACTTGTCGTACGTAATTCCCAGAGTGGCCCCATGAGTCAGTTCAAGTATCATTCCCATGTTACAGATGAAGAAACTGAAGCTAGGAGAGGTGGCAGCGCGTGTCCAAAGTCACATGCTAGTGAGCAAAGGAATCAAGATTCAAATCCCTGTCAGCCTAGAGCGCAAGCATTCCAGCACTTTACCCTCGCCTGCCTTCATTCTCCCCTCTCTGCATCTCCTCCCCTCCCTCAATTCAGGATGGCAACACGGTCTGGCCACAAGCCATGGTTGAGGCAGGGACTGGAGTAGGAATTCAACATGAAAGGGCTGAAGGCCTTGAGCTCACTCCCCCTAACTCCAGAGGAGGATGGGGTCACACTGCCCCCTCCTGCCCAGGTCCCCATCCTTGAGGCCTCCTACAATCCATGCCCCTGTCTCCAGGCAGCCTGCCCGGAAAGGGAGGGTCTCCTCCGTCCCTGGAGGGGCAGCCCACAGACTTTCGGCCACATTCCACCACCGCCTGCCTCCTTCTCCAGCGATAGTGTGGCCAGACCTGCCAAGGGCTTTCAGAGCTTCTCCAAATTCTCCACTCCCCCTCCAGCAGTGCTCCTGGTGAAGTCGGCCCACTCTCCACCCCAAAATGCAGCTCCCCAAACTCTTCCTAGAGAGCGGCCCGGACTCGGGCCCAGGAGCCGCTGCCAGCCCCAGTGTGCTGTGGGTTACTACTGAGGGGGTGAGCCTGACGCTGTGTACCCATTGCTGGGCACTTGCTTTGTACCAGCGCCTGAGCTAAGCGCATGGCAGGCATGGTCTCCTTTCTCCTCACACAACCTGGGCAGGCGAGGATGACTACCATCCCTGTGACAAAGGGAGACACAGAGAGCCAAGTGGCTCTGCCACGATGCTGTACACAAAGCAACAGAGCCAAGATCTGAACCCATCTCTGTCTCTAGAGCCCGTGTATTTCCCCCAGCTGGCATCTGCGGACAGAAAGCGGAGGGGGAAGGCCAAGCCCACCCCCGGATGTGAGTTTGGCTCAGATTCATGCTCCCATTCAAAGCTCAGCTCCAGGCTTCTCCTCTCTCTCTTGTCACAGTCCCCACATCCCACCCAGCCGGAACAGTGACGTTGCAAAGGGCCCTTCCCTGCCCCCAGCCTGTCCATTAAGCTCCCCACGCTATCAGTGTATTGATTGGCAGGGCTGAGGCAACAGCATGGGAGGGAGGTGCTGCCACCCAAGGGGCTGACTAGAAGCCCCTCTCCCCACACATCAGCCTTCTCCGTACAGATTGTCAATATGGGTACCTCTGGCAGTCAAGCCTAAAGCCAGCTTGGGGAAGGAGGCAGGACCCCTAAAGACTCAAGCTCCCTTCTTTTCTTTCTTTTCCCATTCCCACCAATCCCTGTTTCAATTCTCTGTCCCTTAACTCACGAGGGTGGGGAGCGGTCCGGCATGCCTACAAGGTAATAAACAAGCCCTTTATTCCAGCATACCATGGCCTTTTACATCACCCCTGTTCCTAAACTTAATGCTCTAACTGGCTTGCAGTCCCTGAGCACATCAGGCTGTTACCTGCTTCCATGTAGAGATGTCCCATGTGCCTGCAATGGCTTTTCCATACACACATGCACACATCACACACATCACACACATCACACACACACACACACACACACACACACGCACACACACATGCAGGTTCACAGTGTCCTCACCTAGCTTCTTCCTAATCTGAGATTCATCTGGGGCATGCTCCCTGGTCAGATCTTCCAGCCCCCAGCCGGGTTTCATGGCCCTTTACCAAAGTACCCATGGCACCCTTGAGCCCCTGTGAGTCCCCCTACACAGATCCTTCAGATTTCTCTCTCAAGTCCCCAAGGTATGGGATAGGTCCTGAGCTCCCTTGCCCCATATCTGGTGTCAGAAGGGGTCTAAATCCAGGTGCTTGGACCCAGAGAAGCTGGGGCTCCTCCTACTCACTGACTCAACACTCATCCTGCTCACCAGGCCTGTGCCAGGTGCTGTGGGGCCCTCGGGATGGGTCCAGCCTCCCTGTCTTCAGAAAGCACGAGCTGGTAGACAAACGGGCCTCTAGACACACCAAAATCAAATGCCTAACTGCAGCTCACATTTACTTAACACTTATAATGATCCGGGTGCTGTGCCAAGTACTTCCCCTGTGGTAACCACAATTCATCCTTAGAGCAACCCCAAAAGAGAGGTTCTACCCTAATGCCCACTAAAAGATGAGCCACAGAGAAGCCAAGAAATTTGCTCAGTCATGAGACTATGAAGTATCCAAGGCAGGGTGTGATCTGGTTGGCTGGGTCCCAAGCCTCAGCTCCTATGCAACCCTGTGAGCCCCATGGAGAACACGCTGGGTCATGTGACAGTGACAGAGTACAAAGGGGTTCCAAGGCAGAGGTGCAATAGGAGTGGGGGACGGGGAGGAGGAAGGAAGATAAATCTGCCCAAAGTGTCAGTCATCTCTTCACAAGGAACACTTTGAGGGAAAAGCTGAATAGATGACTTCTTGGCATGCCCTCTAAAACCCAGCCCAAGGCCACCCATGCAACAAGTGTCCCATAAATGTTTGCTGGTGGCTAATGAGGAGCAGCACCATAACTGAGTAGCTACTGCATACCTAGCCCAAGACATGGCCTCAAGTATGCCTCCCAGCAGGCCTGGGAGTGGTACTATCATCCCTACTTCCATGTGACAAAGAGGCAGAGACTCAGAGAGGCTAAGGATCTTGCCCAAGGCCACACAGCCTGGTGGGGGGGCGGAGGGTGCAATGAGGCTCAGGTGCAGACCTAAGTCCAAAGGCTGGGCTCTCAACCTAGACAAAAGGAGCCCTGAGGCCACTGATGCAAGGAGCACCTGCTTCCCAGCCTTCCTCAGCACACCTGACACACACAGGGAGCAGGGAACTGACCCAGCAACTACGGTCACTCACCAATTGCCAGAGTGCCTGCCACTGTGCTAGCTACTCTGCATGCGTCATCTCAGCCCCCACAGTAACTCTTAAAAAGTAGGTCCCTCTCATCACCCCGTCTTACAGATGGGAAAATCGAAAACTGCAAAGGGTTGACATTAAGAAATTTGCCCGACCGCACAGATGCGATTCAAACCTAGGTCTCTCCTGTGCCAAAGCCTGCATGTTGAAGCTCCAGAGAAGTCAACTAGCTCGCCTCACTGATAGCCAGCTGTGTAAACTGAGGCCCAGAGAGGGAGGTCCTCCAGTGAGCCAGTGACAAAGCCAGGACTGATCCCAGGGGTCCTGAGAGTGTTTCTGCCCGCTGGCCCCGGGAGGCTTGCCCTTGGCCCCATCTTTGGCACAGGAGAGTTTTAAGTGGTCCATGGGCATTATGCCATTTAGATATCAGAGCAATAACCCCCAAACATCTCCCAGCCCCTACCAGCAAGCCTGATTAAAGCCTGAAGAGCCAATTTACCCACTTACGTTCCAGAACAAGTTCCTCAGCCTGGGGCAGCCTGGAAAGGCCCTTGGCACTGCCCTATCCCTGAGTGTTCGGCCATAGTCTTTGTGAGTGGGCGGCAACCTGACCCAGCCCCAAGAAATGGGGCACACAGAGGTGGAACAGAGAGCTACTGCCCCCAGAAAGGAACTGATCCACATCTCCCCTGTCCTGGTCACCAGGAGGTGGCAGGGCCTGGGGGAGGGGAGCTTACCACACTGACATGGCTATGGGGGCAAGGGAGCCCTCCCCAAACAAGAGACACAGGAGTCAGTGCCCCGACCCCCACTCTCCACCTTTAGGGAGCAGGGATTTTTCTGTTGGTTGTTTTCCTTCTATTTTACACATGCAGAAGCTGAGACCAAAGAGGTTAAGTAACTTGCTCAAGGTCATATGGCAAAGATAAGGCAGGGCGACAACTGGCACGAGACTGGCACATGCCAGAACCCTCATACTGCTGTTTCACAGGCCTGGAGCCTGGGGACAGGTGGCCCAGAGTTGAAAGCAGCTGTGCCTTGCTCTGGCTGTGTGGCCCAGGGGCTGGGTATGTCATGCCTCTGAGCCTCACTTTCTTGTCTGCAGAACTCCCTCTTCGCAGGCTGGTCGCGAGGCTGAGCCTCCACGATGTGAGGAAGTGCCTGCTTGTCACAAGGTAAGCATGCCGTGCCTGGTGGTAGCTCTAGGTATTGCTGTCGGCCTCATGGGTCTGCACCCTGATTTCCCACACTTACACCTCTCCAGCTAGAGGACAACATCAGAACCAGAAGGTCCTGCTGAGGTGAGTAAGTCTCCTCCCTGTCACTCTCCATCTGCCTTTGAGGGCCCAATGTGCCATCAGAGCTACCCCAAGCCTGCTGACCCTGGCGGTATCAACCGCAAGATGGTTAGACAATCTACCTCCTTATCTCAGCACAGGGTGCCCCCTTCCCTGGGAATGAAGCTGGGAGGGATATACTGGATCCCCCAGGCCCTATCCTCCTAAACACCCACCTCTGGCTCTGGGACCCTTTCAGTCCAGTACATTCTAGGAAAATCAGAGCCAGCAGACTTCAAGTCAGGTGCCTTCCCTCAGAGACACCTACACGGGCTTTGATCATCCGTACTGTGGAGACCCTATCAGTGAGAATCCAAGTAGAAGCTCTCACTGAGAACCCTTGGCATGCCCCTTGGAACTCCCATTTCCCTACCGGTATTCTTTCTGAAGAAGTCTGTCTGATGTCGTAGAAAGAATATAAGACCTTGAATCCAGAGTCTTGAGTCTTAGCACTGGCCTTGAACAAATCCCCTCCCCACTCTGTACCTCAGTCTCTCCAACTGTGAAGCAGGAATATTACCCCACCTACTTCAGGAGGCAGAATGACAGGAAGAAGGAAACAAGCTTCTGGATGCAAGAGACTTGGAGGTTTGTTTGGCTGCACAGAAGCAGGGTAGGCCTGTACCCCTGTACTTCACAGGGACTGGCACCCCCTAGAATGGAAGCATCTTGAGGTCAGGAACTGACTCGTCTTTTTCTCAGGGCCAGCAAGAAGCAGGGTTCCAGCAAGTATTTGGTGAACAAATACCTGACTGGACAGAGGGATAGGTGGATGATGTCACCACCTTAAGAAACTAGAAGTGCTACCCAGTAGGACAACTCCCCATCCTCCTCATATCCCAAAGCACTCTGTCTCTGGCTTTCCTATTCTGGCCAGCTAGAAGAAAGGTTCTAAACCTCCCAAAGAAAGCCAGGTGTGGGGGGTGGTCAGGTCAAGAGGGGGCATGGAAAGGAACTTCAAAATTTGAGCACACTGGGAGGTGAGAAAGGAATGGTGCTGTGGGAGGGACAAGGGGTGGGTAGCGGAAGCCCCCCTTCCCTGGCCAGCCTCACGCCTGGCCTGTCTGGGGAAGGCCAGGACCTAGCCGAGCCTGGCGGTAGAAACAATGTCAGGCAGGTGCCGGCCAAGCTGCGTGAAAGGCCCAGGCCGGTGTCATTGTCAGCGCTCAGCCAAGTGCAGAAAAGCAATTTACTGGTCACGCCGCCTGCTCCCCTTGGAAATTTTTAAAATTCTTCTGATTTGAGCGATCCGTGGTATCCCAAGTCATGGGGAGAAGGGATTTTATTAAATTCCCAGTTTCCTGTTTCCTGGGGTGGCCAGCAGGGACTGGAGGGGGGCGGGCTCACCCCATGGGGGGCTGAGAGGGAAGGCAGTGTTTGGTACGAACTGTTGTGCTCTCTCGAAAATGTGGCTGGAGGTGGGGGCCCATTCTGGGCCTGATGACTGATGAATGGGGAGAAAGGACGAGCCCAGAAACTCTATTGCTAAGACTGGAACAGTCCCCCGGACCAGGGAGGTGAGGATGGGAAGGGCATATGTATATCCATGTCCCAGCAGAACAAAGTACCCTCCTGGGAGGATGAGAATCTCCAAACCTTCTTCCACATCTATCATATATCACTTCAGCCTCCGCAAATGATGAAGCTAAGACAGAGGTCTACAAATGAGGAAAGATGCTGCTGGGGCTCAGGCCCAGTCCACCAGGTTACAAAGCTCTGAGCCCTTGCCACCACACAGGGAGGCCTCCCCAGCCCCTGCTCACCAAGGGAGATCCTGTCACCCTCTCAAAGTGCACCCCGCCAGGGAAGTAGCTGCTCTCCCCTCTGCCTTCACACTCCCAGCAATGAACACTTGAGGCCCCCCTGCCCCTCCTCTCTACGTCCAATGGCCACTCCACCTTTGTTCTTAGACCACAAATGGGGACATGAGCCTGCCGTTTCTTTATCTTTTAGAAATCATAGATGCTTTTGAAAATCTATGGGGAGCTGAGAGCCCTTGTCAAAACATGGGCACATCTGGGCACCATTTTGGTGCAACATATCAGGGGCCTGCCTCCTCCAGAATGGCATCCTTAGATATTCTATGGACGCTTGGACCATGGGTTACATCAGTCTCATGGCAGTTTGGATGGGGAAAGTCTGAAAAGAAAGGAAGGGGTGAGAGAAAGGGAAGAGGAGGCTCCATCACCTGCTTGAAGACCACCCAGCTCTTTCCTGAGAGGCTGTCTCTAGCTGTAGGCCAGGAGGCCAGGGTGGGATGCAGAGTCGGGGTTCCCTGCCCCGTGCTTCCCTAGAGAACACAAAGATGTTGTAGTAAATTCACCCCCCCACACACACCCCTGGGCTCTGCTTTAAGGAGGAAGAGGCAGCAGGAGGCTTAAGCAATGACGTCCACAGATCTCTGTACCTCCATGCCCACTGCAGCATTCCCTCATCCGCAGGTGCAACATGCAGGAAAAGAGCTCTCACCCAATTCAGACAAGCAGATCCCCTGAAATAACCCTGGGCCCTGCCCTCTGCTTGGGGACTCAGCTGCAAATCAGGCAGGCCATGCCTGGCACTGGCCTCTCTCTCTGACACCAGCCATTCCCTACCCATGCCCCCGCCACCACAGGGTCACATCTGCTTTGGCAAACAGCCAGTTTTAAGTTACTGACTCCAGTTATATTGATTCAAGGAGTCACTGGGGACCTCAGCCTGGCCAAGGCTGGGAGAAAGAACCCATCAGTCTGTCTGTCCATATGTCTATCCATCCTCAGAGCCCCCAGCCCCAACTAGCTTCCCCCAGCCCAATGTCCATCCTGATGGTAACAGTCCTCTCCCAGAAGTGCAAGGGGAGGTAAGCAGACACACCACCACACTTAAACACTGACAGAGCCTGCTGGGTCTCAACAGCACTCAACATACACAACATTCCTATGGCATAAAGCTGGGAGAGCCACCATTTTCCCTGCTCAAGGTTCTCTTGGGGCACCTCTGGAACCCCAAAGGCTAAAACCTAAGCATCCTCTCTAACGCTGTGAGGACACCTGCCTTCAACCCAGAGGGGGAAGGGGCTGATAATCTCTTTTGGCCCCAATCCAGCTCCTCCAAAGGCCTCTCCCTTGCAGCTCTAGGTGGGTGGGGGGCTAGGGCAGCTGGCACTTCCTATTCCCCTTTCCTTTGCCCCCTCCCCAATCGTGCTGAGGCAGCCCTGGTCTGGTTCTAATAGGGGCTGAAGTCGCTCCCTCTTTCCCTCTTCTCTTTCTCTGCTGCCCCCCTCTTCATTTCCACGGCTTTGGAAGCCAGAGCGTTCCAACTGTCTGCGTGCCAAGACCTTCCCGAGTCTGAAAGCTGCTGAAGTAACAGATCAGATTTTAGCAAGTGCTTTCCAGGCTGAGCGCCAAGCCCTCTTCTGATTCACAGAGAGCAAGCGAGCGGGGAGTAAGGCGGGGAACCAGCCGAGGCTGCACCACCTTGGGCGAGGGTGTGCGGAGCGTGGCCCATTCCTGAGCGACTTCAAGGGCAATGGCCTCTCAGCCTAAGCGCCCGTTTCTGCTACTTTCACGAGTCTCTCCTAGACCTGTCTCTCCCCCGCCCCTCTCCCCCCTGCAAACGCCTTTGAAACCACAGAGTAATTTACAACTGAAGCTTTCTCCCTTGACTCAAAATCTATTCAGCTCAAAGGAGCCTTTTTGTCTGAAAGAGCAAGTGGAGATATTAAGGGACGGTTGGCAGAAAAAAATCCCCAGGTCCCAACTCCTCGCCCATTGTGGGCAGGGGGCTTGGAGCTGGGCACACTGCAGCAGCTGAGTCCGCTGGCTCCGGGGATCTCTTTCCAGCCGAGGCTGACAGGGGCCGCGCCAGTCTGAGCCCTGCAGCAGAGCCCCCTGCCCTTCACCAGTTCCCTGCCGGCGCTGGGCGCGCGCGGAGGCGCCCTTTGGCGCCCTGGGAACAGGTGCACTGGGATCCGCTCCCAGTAGGGGTGGGGCACAGGGAGGGGGCGCGGCCCAGGGGAAGGGGGTCGACCTTATCGCGAGAAAGGGGCAGGAGGGAGGTCAGAGTCAGGATCCTACGTACCTGTACCTGGAAGCACAGCAGCAGGAAGTGTAAACACCTGCGGGAGAGAGATGGAGATGTGGTCAGTGGGACTTGAGGGAGGGGGTGCGCGGACAGACAGACGGATATGCAGTCGGAGTCAGACGAACAGCGGGGCAGGCAGACAGAGTCACAGGCACACGGACAGACGGCCAGGCAGGGTAGGCAGCCCCGCGCGCGGGCGCTTACAGGCAAGTGCAGGCGGAGGGCGCTGAATACATCGCTGGGCGGGGGGGAGGCGGCGGCTCCTAGCCCAGCCTGCACATGTCCGCTCCGCGCGGCCGGGACCGGGCGCCTCCGCCGCCGCCGCCGCCGCCGCCGCCGCTGCTGCTGCTCCCTCCTCGCCGGCTGCTGCTGCTGCAGACTCTGCTGCTCCGGGGCGCTCCGCGGCGCGCCCTGCGGCATCAGCGCCCCGCGCGGCTCCTCCCGAGCGCTGCGCCCTCCGGGCTGGCGCGGGGGCTACGGGGTGGCCGCCGCTGTGCAGGAGGCGCCCGGCTGTTGCGGGGAAACTTGCTCACTGCTGGCGGTCCGTCCGTCCGGGCATCCACGGGAGGTTGGCTGCTCGGTTCACTCCGGGGGCAGCATGCGCGGCGGGGCTAGAAGCCGGGGCGCAGGGCTGTGCGGGGCCAGAAGTCAGCGCTCCAGGGCCGGGGCGCGGGGCTGCAGCAGGAACGCGTCACGGCCGCACCGTCTGGGCGCCCGTCGGCTCATGTCTCCTCCTCCGCGTCTCTCCGGCCGTGCGCATCGCCGCCTCCCACCACTGGCGGCGGCCGGGGCGTTTTCTACGCGCGGGCGGCGAGGGGGCGGGGGGCCGGGGGCGGGCCCGGGCCCGAGTCGGCACAATGAGGATGCGGGGCCCGGGGGCTCCCCCCTCGGGGCGCGGCCGGACGGACGGGCGCTCAGCTCGGCTGGGTGCGCCGCGCCCACATCAAAGGCAGCCCAGCCTGCTTGCCTGCCTGCCGCGGCCTCTTCACCGCCTCCTCCTTCTCCTTCTCCTTCTCCTGGCGGCTCCGGGTTGGAGGGAGGCACTCAGACTCTCGGAGACGGGACCGGCAGCTCCGAACGGGCCAAGCCCGCGAGGCTGGAGCTGGTGAGCGCTGGAAGCCGTCGGAGTTCGGCACCCAAGCGCAATGACCCGCGCCGAGGCGGCGCAAATACTGCCCGAATTGGGAAGGTGGCGGTCCCCAAGAACGCAGTTAGGTGAGGAGCGCCCTCATTTACCCACATTCGCTACTAGCACTCACACCTACTAGCGCTTGAGTGGGGAGCCGGGAGGAGGCGGGTCAGGCCCAGCCCCGGGGCGGCTCCTTTTAAAGGGGTTCGCTTTGGCCCACCCTTTTGAGTCCACGCAAGACCATGGCGTGTCCCAGATGCCCTCTCGGACGGCTAGCACTCTAAGTGAGACCCCTTCTGATCCCTCCGTCCATGCCTGCAGGAGAGGGGTTCTCCGGGACTTCTCTCCCCCTCACCCACCTCCAGAGCTCTCGGGTCGGTTCTGGAGGCTCCCAGCTGGGCTCTCCGGTAGGCGAGCCACCTTTGGAAACGCTCGGCTGCCACCTAGCGGCCCCGAGGCGTCGCTGCAAGCCCGGCCCGGGAGGGGTACGGGGAGCAACCAGCAGGACGCGGGTCAGCGACCCACTCTAGGCCCTCCTGGGGGCACCTGGCTGAGACTTGCTTCCGTTTGCATACTAAGCAGTTTAGTCTCTTTCACCAGGACTCCAATATCTCTTCTCCGCGCTTCAGAGGCAACACTCCCAACTTCAAAATGTAGGTGTTGTCATATGCACTCGCCTCCTCTCTAGAAATCAGGCAGTCCTTTGGCCCTGATGTTAAGGGAGAGGTCATAGTGAGAAACAAACTCAAAAAGAAAAATTCAGGAATCCATACTATTTCGTTAAAAACCTAGTGTCATTGGCAGTGGTTGATAATCCCATTGTACTAGAGCATAAACTGAGGTAGCTGCTGTCAAACAGGAAAGAATTGTTGCCCGTTTCAAAAGCATTAGACACAAGAGCAGAAAATCTTTCAAAAACTAGATGCTGGGTGACAGGGAAAGCTCCTTTGTGAAGGACTGGGCTGAACATTCTCATTGCCAGGATTGGTCTTGCTTATACCCTTATTACTTTCTCTTACTTTCAAATAGAATGGGTATATAACTTCTGTGTAAAATGCTTGCAATTTTTTCAATGTTAAGATAAAGTATATTTGTCAACCTCACAAATAAGACTATCACCCAAATAAAGACTGACCAAAAAAGTCCAGTCGAGAGAATAGTTCTGAATAAGAGCATGAAGAGTCAGAAATCCTAGATTTGAATATTGCCTCCAACATTTACTTATAAATTCCAACAAGTAACAGTCTGAGACTCTGCTTCCTCATCTACAAACCATGGCTAAGAACTCAAGTTGTTTTCAGTTACCGAATGAGGTCATTCAGAGTCTGGCACATAATAAAGGCTCCAAAGGTTTTATCCATTAATAATTACAATTATGTTTCTCAGATTTTCACTTTTTTATGATTTCAAGAAGTAGGGAGGCAGCATCATTCCCAACTTATAGTTGAAGGGGTGTCCAACAAGGATGTCTTGATTTCAACTTGTCATTTAACCACATTTTACCATTTACATCTCAAATCTAGTTTTCACATTATGTTTTCACTTACTATATACATGATTTTTATATCAAGTTTTCCTATCCACATCTGACATTCATATTAACTTAGTATGTACCACTAATTCTGTAGTCATTTGTCATCAATTCATTCAATCACTATTTATTGACCCAACTGTCAGACCATGAGTGAAGACAAAGTTCCTGTTCTAGAAGGCAAATGCTTGATCCTGCCTCATAGGCTCTCAGGGACCAATAGCCAAAGTCCTTTTCTAAAGGCACTGCCTATACACAATTCTTAAGTCCTCTATTTTAAGTGTGCTCAGAGTTTAACACACATCTATGTAAACACCTTTTCTAAGGCATCCTTCCCACACCTATTGCTGGTCCCAAATTAACATTAATTTGTTGGCACTAGAGTCTACTGTAATGTAAACTGAATCATGTGTTATACGCTATTTTGTGTTCAGCTTCTGTTCAGTATGTTTGAGTCACCCTCATTGTTCTTTTATCAGTTCTTTTATTATCAAGTAGTACTCAATAGTGTAAATACACTAATTTGTTTGGTAATCCGTCTGTCAAAGGCTTTGAAACTAATGGTCAAGGGGCACCTGGGTGGCTCAGTTGTTTAAGCGACTGCCTTCAGCTCAGGTCATGATCCCGAGTCCCACATCCGGCTGCCTGCTCGGTGGGAAGCCTGCTTCTCCCTCTCTCACTCCCCCTGCTTGTGTTCCCTCTCTGGCTGTGTTTCTCTGTCAAATAAATAAAATCTAAAAAAAAAAAAAAGAAAGAAAAGAAAGAAAAGAAAAGAAAGGAAAGAAAGGAAATAAAGGAAAGAAAGAAAGGAAGGAAGGAAGGAAGGAAGGAAGGAAGGAAGGAAGGAAGGAAAGAAAAGAAAAGAAAAGAAACTAATGGTCAAAACAAATTTGCTTTTTAAAAGCTTACCACAGGTGCTAAAGAATGAATTGGAATGGTCTAACTGTGGCAGTTGGGAGGCCAAGGCGGCTATTACCAGTCCAGGAAACTAGTTTGGGATGGAAGGCTGTGTGCTACATCCAGTTCCCAGTCGTAAGCTGGTAAATTTGCAATTTTCTACGATTCTTCATCTGTAAACCCCTTGTTGTCTTATGTGGACCTGAAAATCTAAAGGGACTTGAGAACATATACTGACTGCTAGTGCAATGGGACGTACACCCTGCAAGGTGGTTTTAACTGTTCTTGCTTACTGACTAAACACCTAGAACTTCGGGACACAGTACATAGTTAAAATAGATTCCTCCTATCTTTTTCAAGTGGGAAAATAATATACAACACAGTTACCTGACATTTATTTTCCACTTTTCTCCAACTTAAGACTCACAAAATTCAGGGAGTCTGCAGAATACAAGTATTTTAGATACAGAAAGATAGGAGAACCTCCAGCCGAAGAAACAGAACAGAGCCTGAAGTCTCAATAGGAGTAGAGAGACCCTTAGCACAGACCAGGCTCTAAAATTTTCTCAAAACCCAGCTCTTAGAACTTTCACAGCATTAAACAGGACCTCTACTGCCAAATGCATGAGTCAGGGAGCAACTGGCTCTTTGGCAAGAACTGGCTGGAAAGTAGCCTTAGACTTTCTGAAATAACATTAACCCTTTATTGTTAATTATTCTGGAATTTTAAAAAAATTAAAACAAAAACAAACTTTGGCCTTTTCTCTCCAGAGCCCAGACCACTACCTTTTATTCAGACTTAGTGTACATGACCCTCAACTTTTCTTGGACCATTTCCAACGAAACCCCTACACCCTATTTTTCTCTCTCATTAAGACTACTGGTTGTCAAGACCACTAATAGCTTCTGCAAGCTTTGTGACACTATAAGCCTTATACTATGATTATTTGCATAGGTTCATTTAGACAGTCTCATCTGCTCTCCCCAAATGGCATTATTTCATTCTCTGATTGAAACTGAAGGTAACACAATCTCACATGACTAAGGTATCAAATAGAGAAGCTTCCTTCAGTTACCCAACAAGTGCCATCATTGACCTCTAAATGCTGACAACTATCGTTGCTTTTCAAAGGGTCTGATCTGATCATCCACAGTGAAGCTAGTAATTACCACCCACCCAGACGGTTCCTAATTGCCATTCTATCTTATTTTACAAGATTTTGAGAGACGGTGAGCAAGCACAAGCATGGAGAGGAGCAGGAGAGGGAAAAGCTGAGTGGGAGGCACCGTGCAAGGCTTGATCCCAGGAACCCAAGACCATGACGGAAGCTGAAAGTCAGATGCTTAACAGACTGAGCCACTCAGGCACCCATCATTCTTTACAAGAAATGGATTATTCCAGGTCTAAGAAAATGAACCTGGACAATTTTATCACTAGAAAGCAAGACACTCTTAGACTAGTAGAGTCTACGATAAGTAGGAACAAGCTCAAAGGAGACTCCATCAGCCAAGAAAGATCTAAGAGCAAACTAATAATGCGTAAAAATACCTGAATCCCAGATACTTAAAACTCACTACTTTCACAGGTTGCTAGAACATCAACCCATTAGTAAAGAACAGAACATCAAAATATTTTTCAAAAGTCAGATACAGAGTAAATACAAGTGGGGATTTTAAAGAAAATACCTGTAAATAGTGAATGATATTGCTAAAGAACTAAGCCATTATGGGCGCCTGGGTGGCTCAGTGGGTTAAGCCTCTGCCTTCGGCTCAGGTCATGATCTCAGGGTCCTGGGATCGAGGCCCACATCGGGCTCTCTGCTCAGCGGGGAGCCTGCTTCCTCCTCTCTCTCTGCCTGCCTCTCTGCCTACTTGTGGTCTCTTTCTGTCAAATAAATAAATAAAATCTTTAAAAAAAAAAAAAAAAAAAAAAAAAGAACTAAGCCATTAAACATTTATATTCAGCAAACTGACTTAAGCAAGGGAAATATATTATTCCATCAGAAAGTATTCATCATCAAAAAGCATGTATTATTCCTGGTAGATCTACTATAAATTCCCCAAATTAAAGTGAATAAACCAGGTTTCTTACAGGTCCCCTCAAAGATTAGGGGTGCCTGAGTGGCTCAGTCAGTTAAATGGCTGGCTGATTCTTGATTTCAGTTTGGGTCATCTGAGGGTCTTGAGATCAAGTCCCTTTTTTCAGGCTCCCTGTCTGTGGGGATTCTGCTTGAGATTCTTTTTTCCCCTCTGCCTCTCCCCACCACCCTCTCTCCCTTTCTCTCGAAAATAAATCTTTACAAGAGAAAATTAGTACTAGGGTAACACCAGGGTGGTTCACAGTTAAGTGTCGACTGCTGGCTCAGGGTCATGATCCCAAAACTCCTGGGATCAAGTCTGGCATTGGGCTCCTTGTTCAACAGGGAGCCTACTTCTTTCTCTGCCTGCAGCACCCCTGCTTGTACACTCACTGACCAAAAAAATAATAATAATAATAATAATATTTTGGTTTTTTGTCTCCGAGAGAGCAGATGCAGGACTTGATCCCAGGACCTTGGGATCATGACCCCAAGCCAATGCAAACATTTAACTAACTTGGCCACCCAGGGGTCCCATAAATAAAATCTTAAAAAAAAAAAAAATTAGCACTAGAGACAAAGAAAAATAATTTTTTCCTTATTAGTCTTAGAAAGCTAAAAATGCTTTAAAATTTTTTACTTGCCCTAAGTACCTTAATTTTGTTTTCAGCAATTAAACCAATATTGATCTAAGTATGGCCCATCTCACTTAACAGTTGGCACTGCACAAAGGTGTTTTTTAAAGGAAGAATTTCTAGTCACAAGTCTAGGAGTTCAATTTTCAGATTAACATATCTTGTTGGCTGAGGTCCAGTACCAAGCACTATTGACTTTGGAAGCACCAAAAAACATGCCCTACCTGGGATCTTTTAAAAAGATGGATCTGCTCAATTTTATTGAACATGCAAGAACAGGACCACCAGCAAGGCCAATGGCTTTTCCTCAGAAAGGGAGAAGTCCTTTTGGTTTTTCTGCTACATTAAGCACCCACCAACTAAACCTAAGGGTTAACTTCTACAGAAAGTAACTCAAAACCTATCAGACCTTTATTTTAGTTAAAACACTATAATCCAAGTATACTTCTACTTGTGAACATTTTAAACAACTAATTACCTAATATAGTCCTACATCATCACAGTATGTGATGCAACATTATCTTAGGAAGGAATGACTCAACTTTAATGTATTTAAGTTCCTGGTAGCACTCTGTAGCACTATTGAAGACCAGTAACTTTTTCAAATTCATGTGCAGGTTAAGCATTTTGGGATTCTATCAATTTAAAGTAGATGATCTTTTAAACATTAAGCATAAAAACATTCTTTAAAATAGAGGTAATTTCCAGTAAAATTAAGAACAATGAACATTTGCCATTTCCAAATGAATCTCCATTAAGATAGAGAAAGAGAGAAACTACAAGGACAAGACACCCTGGAAAGGAAACAGAATAATCAATGAAGAAAAACCAAAACTTCAAGTAAATGACTAGAAGAGATACCTGAAGCCTAGAAAGTGGGATTAGAAAGAGTTCTGTACAAACCCTTCCCACCCTTCTAAGTAAGATTACTCAGAGCACCTGCTAGCTGGCTCAGCCCATAGGGCATCTCTCTTATCTCAGGGCTGTGAGTTCAAGACCCACATTGGACATGAAGCCTACCTAAAAAGTAAAATAAAAAATTAAGGTTGCTCTACAAAACCATTCCAAAGATTAAAGGGCTGATACCCACTCATCCCCAAAGTATTTGGAACTACAGCCTCATCAAAGAGAGCAATCCTCCTAACCAATATAAAAGAGGGCTAAAACAAAACGAACAAAAAAAAAATCGAGTAAATAATGCATCGGGTGAAAAGGGTTTCTTCAAACTTCAAATATGTCCCAGACACCAAGGAAGAGCATTTGAAGTTAATAAAACCAACACAAATTTGAACACCTGAAACAGTCCTTTCTCCTGAAATTTAAACAAAAAGAAATGATGAAAAACATCCAAGAGCCTCAAACCAAAGGCCCAAGAACAGATAGATGTTAAGCAGGAGAGCAAAATCTCCCAAGAACACGGCCCCAAACTGGAGACTGTGAACAGAGAACAGACCCAGTCCACCAAGGGCCCAGAACAAGTCAAATTATAAAATTTCAGGAAACCAGCAATAGGGCAATCTTGAATCAGTTCTCAGGAAAACTGGTCACACACAAAAGAACACATGAAAATGGCAACAGACTAAGCCCAAAAGGGCACAATGAAAATTCTTAGGAAAAGGGGTGCCTGAATGACTCAGTTAAGTGACTGCCTTCAGTTCAGGTCATGATCCCAGAGTCCCGGGATCAAGCCCCACATAGGACTCCGTGCTCGGAAGGAAGCCTGCTTCTCCCTCTCTCAATCCCCTGCTTGTGTTCCCTCTCTGGCTGTGTTTCAATCAAATAAATAAAATCTTAAAAAAAAAAAAAATTCTGAGAAAAAGATTTAGCAGCACTGAATTTTATGTCAAAAATGAACTTTTAGGGCGCCTGGGTGGCTGAGTTGGTTAAGCGACTGCCTTCGGCTCAGGTCATGATCCCAGAGACCCAGGATCGAGTCCCACATCGGGCTCCCTGCTTGGCTTTCTCACTCCCCCTGCTTGTGTTCCCTCTCTAGCTGTGTTTCTCGCTGTCAAATAAACAAAATCTTTAAAATAAAAGTAGTCAGAAAATATTTCCTCCATATATTACCCAACTACTAGGAGACACCATAGCAAAACGAGGAATAGTAATGTTAACCATAACCATCATGCAATTGGCAAGGGTAAAACAAGTAAAAGATGCCAAGGATTAGACTCTGAATGTCCTCATGTAACCACCACATGCAATAAACTAATCTTTCCCCTATAGATCAAAAAATGTGTAAATTATGTGCTATTTTGGGCAAAGTGAACAGTCAACAGAATTCATCTGTTCCCCTTCAGATGAAGAACCCAAATTGAGAGATAAGCTGCTGCAACGTCTTCAACATGCCAGATTTTACCAGTAAAAACTGGGCTAAGTGCTAGGTGGTCTGAACATTTGGAACATGCTTGCGTGGTCATAATTATCATGTTATCAAGAGGAGGGAAGTTTTAAACATTAAATGCTTATCATGAAAAATAGATGGGTTAACTCTGAGAAACAGAACTATTCAGAGGGGTAGGGCAGGGACTGTTTCTCAGGGGACTTTAGGTTATCATTTGACACTTTTAACTATGTACACTTATTTCTTTGACTAAGTATAAGAAAGGTAAATAACAGAAAGAGAAACAGTGCTACTTTATTAAAATACTGAGTTTATTTCACATGTATATTTTTGTCTCCCCACCATTTCCATTTGTCTGACCACCACTACTACTATGTCCTATCATAACATTCCATACATACTTAAAACCAAGCAAAGGGTGGAGTTCCATCTTTAAAAACTAAACAGGCATTTTGGACAACACATTCTTGGCAATGGAACCTGGACAACATTTATCAGACATGGTAGGGAAAGTTCTCACTCTGCATTATAAAAAGGACAGCCAGATATCAACGGTTACAGAAATGAAATAAGACGGAAAATTTTAACAAACTGTTTAAACTATTTTCTTAAAGAGACTTCCTCCACTGCCAGAGATCTTGAATAGCCTGGAAAAAAAAAAAAAGAAATGTGGTTAAAGAACCACAACACTTCATAGACACCAATAAATTAAACCATGTTTCTCTGTACAGTTCAACATACTTATTTTTCATCTTACCACCAAAAAGGTTCACTACATAATTAAGAACTGATTTCAGGGAAATTTATACTCAGACATAACTTATTTCAAATACTTCAAATCAGACATAAAATCATGTGAATCTTTGTAAGCAGAATCAATGGTACTAGTATGTATGTAACAGCTTAGATAAATGAAATGCAAGAATAGGAAGGCCAGTTTGGCCAATGTCGTCTGCTTTAAGGCTGCCAGATTTAGCACATAAAAATACAGAACACAATTAAACATATTTATTTCTAAGCCTATGGAACACATACTAAAAATTACATTTGAAACACTACTCAGACTTGCTCTTATCTGGTTAAATCACTTAAACACCCATCTTCCAAGACATAATCTGCTTTTCCACTCTTAAAACCTAATGATTTAATGTTGTCTACTGACAAAAAGCATCTCTGTCCATTTCTATGTCCTCATGCTAACATCTATGTAGAAGAACTCTTCAAATGCATCTTGGTTAAGTATAGTTATTAATTATCTACTTCAAGTTGGCATTTCTTTTCCTACTCATAGATAATATTCCTTTTTAAAGGCATCCTGAGACCTGGCTGACTCAGTTGGTGGAGCATATAACTTGATTTTGGGGTTGTGGTTCAAACCCTACGATGGATATGAGGTACTTAAAAAAAAAAAAAAAAAAATAAAAAAAACCTTTAAAAATAATAGTCTTGACGTTTGTCAACTCTATAGCCTTCAACAAATTCCTTTAAAACAATGGAGTATACACATCTCTAAGTTTTTTGAACTTCTCTGAATTTACATAATCCTACCGTTAAACAGATATTTAAGACTACATAAAAGAAACAAGTAGGCTTTATTCAATGAGCCACTGAAAAATATGACTAAGAACGTTTGGAGTCTTTTCTACAGAAGTTGAATTTCAGTGCTTCAAACAGTAGGATCCTCTCAACTACCATTATTCAACAGCTACTGGGTTTCAAACACAAGGGAACTAAGTATCAAATGTGAGTAAATCTCACAAAAATCCTCCCCCCATTCCTTCAGTTCAATATAAATGCTGAAGAAAATGAC
>PITA01014213.1:0-54428 GCA_004023965.1 Spilogale gracilis | reverse complement strand
TATTGTAATCACTTGATCTGAAAAGAGGTGAGAAAATGGAAATTAACTAGATTTTGCCATTTTTAAACAGCTCCAGGAATGTAGATTTAAAAGAAATTAGCAGGTATTTTAATTTTCTTCAATATTGCCATGGTCTGACTCTTAATATAGCCTGAGGCAAAACATCACATAATAATTATAATTTAAAAATGTTTTTTCCACTTGACAGAGCAATTTTACATATATCATCTCATTTGGTCTTCAACAGCTCTGAGATGGATGATGATGGAAGCATCTAACATGTCTAACAAGTTACATTTTGCCCAATGCTCCCAACTACACCACCCCATGTAATGCTTACACTCACTGATTTCTTTTTTTTTTTTTAAAGATTTTATTTATTTGACAGAGAGAAACACAGCCAGAGAGGAAACACACGCAGCGGGAGTGAGAGAGGGAGAAGCAGGCTTCCCGCCGAGCAGGGAGCCCGATGTGGGACTTGATCCCGGGTCTCCGGGATCATGACCTGAGCTGAAGGTAGTTGCTTAACCAACTGAGCCACCCAAGCGCCCCCCCCACTCACTGATTTCTAACATACACTCAAAAGGTTTGTCTAATTGTCTCTACAGTCAGATATTCTTTATCTGTTCCTGAAAATAAAATTCCCCAGAGAATGTCTGTCCTTGCTCTGTCCCTGCACTGAACCCCTCTTCGTTTTTGAAAATCCTGTTCAGTTTCATCTTGGTCAGTGATAACTCCAAGGGGGCGGCCGGTGACCCACTGACTTGGGGCCCAGTAGCTACATCACACCATTCCTTTAGCTCCTGCTCCACCCCCACTGCCCCAAGGTTACCCAGGCTGACTCTTCAGACGCCTTCTGTGTGTTCAGACCAGGTCATCTGCTGAGAGTGAGAGTGACCACAGTGAACCCGGGGTCCACAAGAGAGAGGTCTGAAGATGCTGTTGAGCAGATGACATCTAGGTGTTCACAGAAAGGAAAATGAAAGTTTCTATGAGGAAGAAACAAGTCAATGTGCCTAACTTGAACTTGTAATGGCTCCACTCAGTACCTCCTTTGTTGCCCTCCAGCAGTGCTGGGTGGCCTGGGGAGTGAGGAATGGTCAGCAGGAGAGAGAGAGCACCGGGAACGTGCTCGCAGGTGTACCAGAAGGTCGGGGAGGAGGGTTGGAAGTGTTGTGGAGGGCGCTCAGGAGTATTTGACTCTGGGGTAGAGGTGGGGGAAGCAGAACCATAAAGCCAGGAGGAGGCTAACGGGCTGAGCGGAGTGGAGGGTTGAGTGACTGCAGGTCCCAGCGAGGGCAGAGTGAAGGAGGGCGAGAAGCGGAGGGCTGGGAGCACGCATTCAGAGAGGGGGAACGTGGGCTTGGGGCATTTTAAAGCCAGCTCTGGAATTAGTGGCGTTCATAGTGAACTGGCCGTGGAATTTCAGGTAGCTTATTTCAATCAGATAAAAGCCAAACAAAAAACCCACAACCAAACCAAATGAACAGAAAACCCCAGGGCCTGCTGTACTATATCTGACCCTATTTCCCAAATTTATAACAAAATTTCCTTGTTATTTACAGTCCCTCTGTAAGTGTCTTTTCTGAAAATCAGTATGTCTCCAAATGGCAACTGTTTGAAGAAGACTTAATTCCTCTGTAATGTAGATGATTACTGGTGTTCTCTGACTCGTGAAATCCTTCCGTGCTACAGGGCCTGATCCCACTTGACTTACTCCTCAGTAAAACTTGACTCAAGATACATTTTTGTACCTCTGCTCACCCACCCCCCCACTTTTGTTTTATAAAATCTAATCTTTTAATCAGTTGTGTTCCCCATGTTGAACTTTCACCTACGCATAGACTTAGAACTCCTGCCTTTGGCGGGTTTGGACAGGACACCAAATGTAAGTCTTTTTTCCTCTCCGCCGCAACTTTTGCCGCTCCTGTCTGCTAGAGATGTTTCTGGCTTTGTGGTCTCTTACTGACAACCACTCTTCCCCACTTGGGGGAGGGGTCTGCCCTTATCAGAACCATACTCAGATATATAGCCATGATTAACAATGAAGGAAGGAATAGGTGGGTAGCTACAGGTTATGGGAGAGGAGGGGGTTAAGTATCCATGTGGATAATAATATACCCCCTTCACAGTCACTGATGCCAGCGAAGCACTGAAGTTAGTCTGAAATTACTTTTTGGGATCTTTCTTTGACCATAATACTTCTCTGTGACTGGTCCACATCTGGATCTTAGGGTCAATAGGGCTATGCTAGAATCATCACTGTCTAGACATCAGGAGAGTAACCCCAGGACAACTGGGTCATACGAGCTGATTCCACGGTGGACCATGGGGCAACAGGAACATTAGGAGACTGACAACAGGATGTCATTTCTTTCTGGTTGGTATATTTCAGATCACCTTCTCGCCTTATGATTTACTTTTTGGAAATGAGCCTATTTTATATTACAGAACTTAATAGAAATTCGTCCACTTCCCTAACATTTTATTAAGTGCTTTGTGGAACAATTTGTGTACAGTCTAATTTTCCAAGTTGTCAGCTGTGCAGCATAATGACCTCATACTTTTTCATCTAGTTTCATACCATTATTTACATAAAGAGGTGGCCGGTTTGCATTCAGATTAGGCAAATGTGAAAAATGGGCATGTTTTTTTCTTCTACGATTTTTTATCTAGAGCAACATTGTTACTCCATTTTAGTGCTATCCAATAAAAATAAATAAAAAGCAGTATCTGTAATTGTAAATTCTCTAGTTGTCATGGTAACAAGGTAAAAGGAATCAGGTGAAATTAACTTTGATAA
The DNA here is from genome assembly GCA_004023965.1 of Spilogale gracilis. Taxonomy (NCBI): domain Eukaryota; kingdom Metazoa; phylum Chordata; class Mammalia; order Carnivora; family Mephitidae; genus Spilogale; species Spilogale gracilis. Next base: position 51,625 of record PITA01014213.1, on the reverse strand, counting down.
TATACATTGTTGAATGTAATTTATTAAAAATAATTATTTTCACATGAAATGAATTTTAAGTTAGTGATATTTTATTTTTGTGAATTCTGTCATTAATTTTTTTATTTTTTTATTTTTGTAATAATTTATTTTATTTTTTCAGTGTTCCAAGATTCACTGTTTATTCACCACACCCAGTGCTCCATGCAGTATGTGCCCTCCCTAAAACCCACCACCAGACTCACCCATCCCCCTATAGCCCTCGCTTCCAAAACCCTCAGTTTGTTTCTCAGAGTCCAAAGTCTCTCATACTCCCGTCTCCCTCTCTGATTTATTTCAATTTATATTTCCTTTCCTTCTCTTAATGTCCTCCATGTGACTCCTTATGCTCCACAAGTAAGTGAAACCGTATGATACTTGACTTTCTCTGCTTGGCTTATTTCACTCAGCATAATCTCCAGTCCCGTCCATGTTAATGCAAAAGTTGGGTATTCATCCTTTCTGATGGAGGTATAATATTCCATTGTATATATAATGTGATATTTTAGATTATTTTTTTGTATTAAGTTGATAATTTCTGATATGTATTTTACACTTAGAGCACATATCAATTCAGACTATCCGCATTTCAAGTGGTTGGTGGCCACATATGGGAAGTGGCTACCATGCTGACTGGGGCAGATCTACTTTTTGGCCATAATTACTTGAGTATCAGCTCTGCTACTAAATTCTCTCTGATTTGCTGAGTCTGTTTATGTGATCTGAAAATAATGGCACTCGTAGAAGTGGCAGAGAATTACTTAGTCATTAACAATGATTCATTCATTCATTCATTCATTCATTCATTCTTCTTTTATTTGCTCATTCACTCACTCATTTTCATTCACTCATTCATTCATTAGATCAGAGTTCTACTTCGTACTGTACCCTAAATTTTACGACATATTGCAAAAGTTATAGAATAAAATAAGAGTAAATTTCTATATATTCTTGGGGGATGGAGGAAATCTCCCCTTTTTCACTTGGGGAAAATTATAATGTGGAAAATAAGTAAAATAGAACAAATATACCTGCCACCCATCCAGAATGGTGACTATTAATGTTTTGTCACATTTGTTTTAGTCTAAACAAATAGAGTAACTCATTCAGATTGGGTGGACCCCTTGAAGTCCTATTTCTTTCCTGACTTTTCTAGGGGCAACGACTATAATGAATTTGATGTGTATTCCCTCGGTGTATTTTTATGCTTTTATTGCAAATTGATCTATCTACAAATAATGTAGCAAATTACTTGGTGTACTTTACATTTATGCAAGTGGTGTTACAGTATCTATATAAAATTTGTTTTTTCCGCACTCAACATTATGTTTTGAGACATAGCCATGATGATATACATAGATGTGTGGATAATTCTATTCTTTCTTTCTTTCTTTCTTTCTTTCTTTCTTTCTTTCTCTCTCTCTCTCTCTCTCTCTCTCTCTCTCTTTCTTTCTTTCTTTCTTTCTTTTTTAAAGATTTTATTTGTTTGAGAGAGCAAGAGCGAGAATGAGTGGGCAGAGGGAGAGGGGGAAACAGACTCCCTACTGAGCAGAGAGCCCAATATGGAGCTCCATCCCAGCGCCTGGGATCATGACATGAGCTGAAGACAGACATTCAAACTGACTGAGTCACCCAGGCGCCCGCTACTGTATATTTGTACTATATTTACCTATATTTTAAGTGATGGACATTTAGATATTTTCTCCCAAACTTTCACTACTGCAAAAGTATTTTGGTGGGCATCACTGTACAGGTGTCCTTGTGCTGATATATAAGCAGGTCTCTAGGGTATGTATCTAGAGGAAGGGCAAAGACTATGAAAGGCAGAAATCACTAAGGAAAGGAGTGATAGTTTTGTCTACATAAGAAGTTGAGAACATCATCAGTACAGAAGAAAATACTTTGAAAATGGAAAGGCAAAAAAATATTTGCAACAAATATGACAGAAATGGTTGATATCCTTAGTATGTAAAGAATTTTTGCAAATTGATTTGAAAAAGAGGATCACCTCTGTGAAAAAACTGGTAGGGGTCATAAGTAAACAATTCACAAAGGAAGAAATACAAATAGCTAATAAACATATAAAACATGACTGACATTACTAGTAATCAAAAGGATAAAAATTGAAAGAATAACTATCTCCTTTTTTGGCCTCTGGAACTGGCAAAGTTACCATCCAGGTGCCCCTGCATTGATGTCAACTCTCTAGACGAGAGCTTGGTCGTATGTATTAAAGGCCTTCTAAAGTGACTCTGCAATTCTACATTAGGAGTTAATCTGGAGAAAAAAACTCAGCTGTGTGTAACTGCAGCACACTGAAATGCTTATTGTAGTGTTTTGATGCTGTATATAAAATTAAAGAGGAACCAGGGATGATGATGCACCATGAACCGAAGAATATAGTAGTTTCCCCTTATCTGCGATTTCACTTTGTGTGGTTTCATTCACCTGCCAGGTCTAGAAGCTAATCTTCCTTCTGACGTATAGTCACAAGGTCCGTGTTAACCTAAAGTTACATCACTGTGCTTCCATCATTCACCTCACTTTGTCTCATCTCACATCATCACAGCACAATAAGATGTTTTGGGAGAGACCACATAACTTTTGTTATAGTATATTGTTGTCATTGTTCTTTTTTGTTTTTAATCTCTGACTGTACCTAATTTATAAACTCAACTTTATCACAGCTAGGCATGTATGGGAAAAAACATAGAATGTACAGGGTTTGGGATTATCTGCAATTTCAGGCCATACACTGGGGATCTTGGAACATAGCCTCTGCATGAAAGAGGGGACTACTCTATGACTAAATCCACCCAAGGTTAAAATCTCTAACAACACTGTGGTAACACTAAAGATGGAGTTAATTTGAGGAAATTGGAAAAGCCCCCGAGTGGAAGTTACTTTGAGTAGCATTTTGAAAGCTGAGAGGTGTTGGGCAGGGGCTGGTGCTGGGAGTGGGGGAAGGGCATTACAGAGGACTGGCAGGCTGGTGCAAAGGCAAGGGGCTTGAAAGAATCTGGTGAATTAGGGAAGGAGAATGACTTAGTGTAATGGGCACATAGGAAACAGGAGCAGAGCAGGACAGAGCCCTCTCTGCTCTGAGCTCTTCTGTGATGTCACAGTCCTATGATTACTTGGAAGCTTTTTAGGATTTAATCACAAAATCCAAATTACTTGGAGTTATTTCAACTTGAGTATGTAATTCCATCAAAGTATTTCTTGTTTTAAAATTTAATTTGGCTTATTTAAAACTATGTACTACCCTAAAGAATTTTCCAAGTTAGCAATATTTCCCTCAGCTGCCTTTCATTGGCCCCATTGCATGTTTTAATACCTTGATTGTGTAAGACCCTTTCTTTATGCAGCTGTCATTGTCGATGTATAGTAACACAGCTGCTCTATTCTCTCCTGATTCCTCTCTACCTTGGCTGTCCCTCTGGTCTGGCTGATGACTGAGAATGGTGTGCTTGATAATGGATTGGAAGAAGCCCAGAGTGTGCTGGTCCAGGCTTGGAGTCATACTGGTGTAGGTTAGAATCCGGGCTCTGCAAGGTGTAGGTGTGTGATTTTGGACAAATTCCTTAGCCTTGCTGAGCCTCAGTTTCCTTAATACATGTCTGTCAAAAGGATGTCCTGCTGACTCCTTACAGTGGAGCTCACCATCTTCTTCCTGAAGCCAGCTCCTGCCCTGGCTTGGCTATGCTTGTTCATGGTGTGGCCCCTTGTCCAGGCACCCAGGGGCTTTAAATGCCAGCATCACTTCTGACCCCCCATCCACCTCCTGCCAGGTTAATCCCCGTGTCAGGTAAACTGCATCTCCCCATGCTCTTGCATCTATTTTCAACCTTATGTGATTCTAATCTCAGTATTTTTAAAAATGTTTTATTTTAGGGGCACCTGGGTGGCTCAGTTGGTTAAGCAACTGCCTTCGGCTCAGGTCATGATCCCGGAGACCCGGGATCGAGCCCCACATCGGGCTCCCTGCTCGGCAGGAAGCCTACTTCTTCCTCTCTCACTCCCCCTGCTTGTGTTCCCTCTCTCGCTGTGTTTCTCTCTGTCAAATAAATAAAATCTTTTAAAAAATGTTTTATTTTACATGTGACATAAATTTTTAGAGTAATACATGTATATAATATATGATAATATATTAATGTTATTAATACATTATTCACCAAGAAACCCACCATGGTTTCCTCCTGCCTGTTGTGTTGAAAACAAATTCATCTGTCTGTCATTCAAGACACATATATTCTTCTTGTCTTGTCTGGTAAGATAGTCGTTTGCAACTTTCCTTCCATATACTGCAGGCTTACTGGATGCTTTTATGTTCTCACCTCCTGACCTTTACACTCTTGTTTATATTCTCCCCTTCTTTTACTTTCCACTTACTGTAGGAAGCAGTGTGAGTAATGCTTAAGAACAAGGATGGAGGTATGTACACACATGCATACATATATTCACACATATTTTGCATATCTATATATACACACATATAGGTATAATATATGTTTATATCAATCTTTGAAATGTTCTGTTTTACATAGGTTCAAATCTTGGTTCTACCACTTTCTAGTTGTTTTCTTTAGGTAAGTCATTGACGCTTCCAAGCCTCAACTTTCTCATCTGGAAAATAGGGATAATAACAATCATTTCTTGGGTTTGTTGTGATGAGTTATTGAAATACCACATTTGAGGGGAGCTTGGGTGGCTCAGTTGGTTAAGTTTTTGCCTTTGGCTCAGATCATGATCTCAGGGTCCTGAGAATGAACCCATGTCAGGCTCCCTGCTCAGCTGGGAGTCTGCTTATCCCTCTTCCTCTGCCCTTCCCTCCCACTAGTGTGCATGTTCTCTCACTCTCTCTCTTTCAAATACATAAATGTAATCTTGAAAAAAAAAGAGAAAGAAATGCCACATTTGAGCTGAACACCATGCCGGGCTCATCTGTAGGAGCTGCTCTATAGATGACAGCTGCAGTGACTACTTCTGTTATTCTTTTCTAGTATTTTTTGTCCAGTTCACCCAGGTTCTGAGATCATGCAGGAAAGTGAATATTCTCATAATATATTCACTAAAGAGCTTGCCTTTATATGACTGTTACCTATACTCAGACATCCCTACCAGCATCATGTGAGTAACTCCTGCCCATCTTGATATCATTGGCCTCTCTTTTTCAGTAGGATTTTCCAGTGTTATTATCAGCCAAGAAGAAATGCAAATACAATGCAAAGCAATTGTAAGCTTTGTAAAAGATGCCAGATCACTTGAAGTCAATGTAAGTCATTTTAGAAAAATTCTAGAATCATATCAAAGGCAATGGCAAATCAGCATCTGGTAGGAAAAGAGAAAATCAAACAATTCTAAGTGTAGGTATCTCAAAACAGGATGCTTTAAATTATCAAAGGATTAAGAGGTGATTTGGGAGAAATTAACTAAGCCTTTGAATATTTCTGTTAACGGAAATTTTTTTTAAAAGATTTTATTTATTTGACAGAGAGAAATACAGCCAGAGAGGGAACACAAGCAGGGGGAGTGAGAGAGGGAGAAGCAGGCATCCCGCTGAGCAGGGAGCCCGATGTGGGACTCGATCCCAGATCTCCGGGATCATGACCTGAGCCGAAGGCAGTCACTTAACCAACTGAGCCACCCAGGCGCCCCATGTTAACGGAAATCTTTTAAAAAATAATTGGCCCGACTACTTAACTAAGATACAAAAAGTATCAACCATAGAAGAAATTATGGATAAATCTTACTACATTATCATTAAGAATGTCTGCTTCTCAAAAGAAGTCATAGAGAAAGCAAGGCACAAACTTTATATGTCTTTATCCAGAATATATAAAGAATTATAAATCGGTATGAAAAAGACAATGGTAGAAAATAGGAAAACAATGTGTGTGAAACAGGCACTTCTCAGAAGAGGAAACACAAATGATGAGTAAACTGAAAATAAAAATGCTTAACCTTAATTTATAAGAAGGGAAATAAAACATATGTCCACATTGAGATACTATTTTACTATTTGTAGAGGAAAGACAATTGTGAAGTCTGTATTAGTTGACTATTGCATTGTTATAAATTACCACCCATTTGGCAGCTTAATATACATTATCTCATAATTTTGGTGGATAGGACTCTAGGTATTACTTAGTTGGGTCCTCTGCTTAGGGATGTCTGGTGAAACCAGAAAATAGCAAAGATGCAAATCAGGGGGGATTTTTAGATAGCACTTTGGGAAATCATTTTACATTCTCTTAGAAAGTTGAATGTTTATATTTTTTAAGTTGCAGCAATCCCACTCCTAGGTCTACGTGCTGGGAAGACTTGTAATTGGGGACTAGGGAACATGCAGGAGAATGTTCAGGGCAACGTTGTCGATAAAAACAAGACCCTGAAAACAACCCAAATGTCCACTGACAGGAGAATGGGTAAATTATGGAATTTTCACCAACAGAATATCAGACAAAATAAATGCACACATGGCATCAATAAATTTTTTACCAATTATGTTGAGTAAAACAAGCAAGTCAAAGAAGCTAGGTACACTAGGATGTATTTTTAAGAAGCTCAAAGCAAAGCAAAATTAAATAATAGATGTACGTTAAAACTATATGGAAAAATCTAGGGAATGACAACAACAGGATTCAGATGGTGCCTACCTTGGCTGATGGTGGCGGTTGTGAAGGCACGGGGATGGGATGGAGAAGGGAATGCACAGACGCTAGGTATTGATGATGTTCTATTTCATAATATCGGTGATGGATTCATCATGAGCATTCATTTTCTTATTATGCTTTATAGTTATAGATGCTAAGTATTCTTTTGTATGGTTGTTAGATAATAAAAATTTAAAAAGTGTTGTACTGCAGAAGTCAGATAGATGAAAGAAGTCAGATTGACCATAATATTGTCAGCTATGTAAAAAAAAAAACCCTAGGATGCCTGGGTGGCACAGTTGGTCAGCATCTAATTCTTGGTTTTGGCTCAGATCGCGATCTCAGGGTTGTGCGATCGAGCCCTGTGTTGGCTCCATGCTCAGCTCAGAGTCTGCTTGGGATTCTCTTTCTCTCTCCCTCTGCCCTTTTCCTCTACCCTTCAAATAAATACATAAATAAATCCTAAAAAAACACAATAATTTTTTTAAGTTTATTTATTTAAGTAATCTCTACACCCAGTATGGGGCTTGAATTCACAGCTCTGAGATCAAGAGTTGGGTGCTCTTCCAAATGAGAGAGCCAGATGCCCCCCAAACCCAATGATTTTAATTGACCAGTAATTGTACATTATTACAATTAAAATGCAGATTTTAAAATTATAAGATAAAATACTCAAAAATTAAAGAAACTATTAAATTTTAGATCTATTTTTCAAGGAAAAAAATCTCAAACATTTTTCTAAACTGTTATTATTATGAAAACTGATCCCATTTTTAGTAGATTGATTCAAGTGGCTTTGTCTATTCAATTTGTCCTTTGGCAGTGAGGCCCTTCTCTAATTCATGAATACAAATATTATTGTTATGACTCCTATTCCCACTGAGATCCACCTGAAATATTTCCCTCTCTGCAGTCCACCAAATGAATATCATCTCTACTTCTGAACCTACCCACATAGTGCACACTACTCCTAGCACCTCTTTGGGGACCTGGCAATACTCTGTCTTATTTTATGGCTTGGTTATTTGTTTTTCTTCTGCTGAAGAGTGATCTCCTTGAAGTCTGGACCTTATTTATCTTTGTATGAAACTAGCACAATCATGTGCGTCATGCTGGCACTAAAGAAGAACTTGATGGGCTTGAATTTTCCTAGACCTGTTTTATTATAGGTTTTAAGAAAAGTCAACACTGTCATGACTTCATATGTGCAAATTCCTCACATACGTTGTGAGGGAAGGTGCAGAGGGGTAAAACTAGCCAGCAGTTTTGGTAATGAAGTTCAGGCCGTGCTAGGCGAGTTGCAGTCCAGGACTTCACAAACATATATTTGCATTTGAGAACAAAACCCATTGCAAAGAGATCTCTCAAGAAAGTTTGTGTTGTTTATATCAGGAAGTACCAGAAGCATTTTTCCTATTATTGCAAAAATGGTGAAGGTTAGTGCGTGCAGATTTCTCCTATGCCTCATAAAACACTTAATCATCTACATCCAGAGCCAAGAGCCACTGTGTAACCAAGCAGTTTTCTGCTCATGAGGAACTCAGCTGTGTAATTCTGTTTCATCCCTGAGTCCTGCATCTCCTAGCCTCTCCAGGGGGCTTTACCACTTCATGACATCATAAACAAGATAGGTCCAGAGTTCAGGTTAGCTGACATTTTCGTTATAAAGCTAATAAACTAGAAAGCCCCAAGGTATCAGCCATTATTTTCCTTTTCCTAAAGCTAGATAAAAATGTAATATGTTTACAGAGTTTCTAATTTATTTTTCTACTAACAAAAAGAGGCATTTCTAGATAAATTAGGTAGTGCTCTGGAGTTGCCTTCATATAAAGAGGGAAGCAGTTTTGCTTAAAATTTTAAATTTGGCTTTAGTCTTTTGTTAAGGATTATGGATAGGGGTGGGAAGGTGGAAAGCAAACTAAAACCAAGCAACAGGCAAAAATGTAATGCATTTTTTTAATTGTAGGAAAGAGTTATGTGTGCTCTTAGAATTCTTGTGTTTAAGGAAGCTGTTAGAAAGTCCACACACTATTTAGTTTAAAGACTTAAGCTTGCATTTTCATGTGTCTGTATGCACATGCACGTGTAAGTAGAACTTCAGAACCAATTAATGTGAAGACATTTGCTAGTCTTAGGAATTAAAAATGACATTTGAAACCACTATCAGAAACCACTATAAACATTTTACTAAGAGATCAAGGTTGTGTATCAAGTGTTTTCATGAGTTATACAAAATATGCATGATGAAAAAGTTTCACTCAAAGGTATATGATTTATAGGACCAACTAGCTCATTAGGGTGAATTATATAAGCTCTGCTAACTGGGAGTTGTTACAGTGATCTAATTAAAGTGGAAGTTCTCAACATAAACATAGCTCACCTCTACTGATGTGCATTACTGAAATATGATGGGCATAGTTTGCTGGCAACATAATCACAAGCAACAAAATTATCAAGCTTTTAGAATGAGTAGAACACAATATCAGGTATGAGGGACACACAGAAAGATGCGGCATAGCTCTGACCTTAAAGGTTCATAATGCAACTGGAAAGAATGAATTCATAAGGAATAAATTCATAAGGAATAATTACTGAAGGGATATAAGTGGCATCTTGATATTTTGGAAAAAAGATTTTCTGTGTAGTCTGAAGTTGGCTCAACTGGAAGTGATTGGGGATTTTTTTTAGAAGATTTTATTTATTTATTTGACAGAGAGAAACACAGCTAGAGAGGGAACAGAAGCAGGGGGGGTGAGAGAGGGAGAAGCAGGCTTCCTGCCTAGCAGGCAGACCAATGCAGGGCTCGATCCTGGGACTCCGGGATCACGACCTGAGCTGAAGGCAGTCGCTTAACCAACTGAGCCATCCAGGCGCCCCGAATTTTTTTTTTTTTTTACACCAATTCATCTTGAACACATTGGGTGAGCTAGAGTGAAGATAAGGTGGTGTCTCTCTCTTTGGAGTACATCATATCCAAGCATCTCAGGGAGTGGTTTTCACCCTGGTGGGTATATATAAGCAGGTGACTTTGGATCAGGAGCCAAGCTGCCCGATTCCCATGAATTAGCTTGTTCATGAGGTGAAGATATTATTTGCGACGCTCGCCCAAGCAGACTGATGAGTCAATGAACTGGCATTTGCCAAGCACAGATTCAGATTAAAACAGAACAAATCATTTCCTTTTAGTCAGTTATTGCCTCAAGTAGGCGACCTGAGGAAGAAGAGGTGTTAAGGTGCACGTTGAATGTGAACGCCGTCTGTTTTCAGTTGAAGATGCCGAGCCAAAGACAGGGAACATAAACAATGAACATAAAATTGTAGGTTGGTGGGGAAAGGAGTTCTGAGAGCAACTCCATTTCTTCCTCTGAATTGTACCCGGAATAGCACTGACTCCTATTTGCATAGACTCTTCAGAATGTAGACTTTTAATTTATTGTCAGATAAAATGCAAACACCTGAAGTTTGAGTGACTTCATGTCTAGAGTTTCCAATCTGGGGTTACCGACTGTCACCATGTAATGACAGCATTATTTGAAGCTAATACGGTAATTAATTTCTTACCACTCTACTCAGCCAATGTTAATAAGGAGCTGTACTCTTACCCAGAATACCTTGGCAGAGACTCTTGCAGAAAAATAATCCATAACCATGTCTGACAGTCTGTCCAACTGAGACGATGGAATGTCTAGTAAGGAAACATCATTTCGAGAATGGACATAATAGGTTTTATGTTTGCAAGTCATGCTCAGCCAAAGTGAGAGCTAGTCTCCTGATGTTAAGAGTCTACCTTTTTTTCCAGTATAGCTGTTCACAAAATAATTTAGAGAGGCATGGTATGAAATAATATTGATGTGCACTAAGAACAAACTCTGAATAAATAAGGAAATGCTAACCTGCAGAAGCAATCTTTTGTTAGTGGGGAAAATAATAAACTATTTATGATTTTCTTATGATGTTTCATTGACATATGGTGCTTCTAACCCGGTGACAAATTAATTGACTTGGTTTAAAAAGAAATGAGTGCAGCTTAATGAAGAAGGACAGGATATGTATTACAAGGCAGCTGGTCCTGCCACTGCTGGCTTATGGAGACAATATACGTTGGACAACCTAATGAGTCTTTCTGTTGCATAAGATAGATTCTCTTTATAATAGAATTGCACGCTTTGTCTCTAAATAGGGTTATTATACACACCATTGCACAATGTTTGAAGAGCTTGGTTGGCCCTTGTAGAGGGTTAGGAGAGAAATAAATTGGAAAACAATCATACTTAAGACCTTCAATCCATCAAACACTCCATATTTATCTAAATTACCAGGAAGCTCTCCCAAAATACAAATCTGTGTGATACACACAGCTAGAATGTTAATGCTGACCGGCCTTCACTTTGGTTTTATCTGTTAGGTTTTCTATTGTACACATAGGTCAAAATTCATGCATGCTGAAACCTAGTAATGCATTTCAGCCATTACCCCCTCCCCTTTTTCCTCTGCTCTTCCCATTTCCACTGTCTTGGTCACTGAAGTTTCATTTGGTATTCTCTCCACCCACCGTGAACACACGTGCATCGCTTGACTTGGGTAGTTTAACTCTTAGAACTTTTCGACTTTGAACACTGCGACAGTTTTAATGGTAATTCACTCAGCTTCTTCACTTTTCTCCACACTTGTGGGTCCTCACTGTTCAGTCACTCAGTTATTCTTTAGAACAAATCCATTTTGATTTCTTTTAGAGTAAATCCTTGGGAAAAAACGAGGAAGTAGAGGCAGGGGAAGATGGGCTAAATGGTGCTCTTGTTCACTGTAGGTAAAGATCACCCCTCCTGTTAGAGAGTGTAGGTGGAGGCCATTCAGTGGGCCTAGGTCCCCAGAGCTGGGAGCTGAGTCATGCTCTTACTTTGGTGTGCTCTCCCTGGGCCACCAACCCAATTTCACCTTCTGGCTCCATTCTTCTACTGATAGTATATTGTAGCCTTTAGGTATTACATAACACAACTTCCTCAAGATTCTTTCAGGGTTATAACATGTCTTGAAACCCCAGAGGCGTTGCATGGGAAAAGTGATTCTCAAGTATATCATGACTGGATTTTTGGCGTGTCACATTTTGGACTTTGGGACACACCATTCATTGCTGTTGACCTTGGAATTCCCACTTACGAGGTAAAGTAGCAATATTTGCTTCTTCCAGCCTCTCTCCTCTGTCTCTCTTTCCTCCCTGCCAAGAGAGTTGAAAAGTGTTCTGCCTGGGAAACATTCAAAGGTTCTTGGAGTAAGACGATCTTTTCAGTTTCAGACATTATTAGATCCCAAACCAGATTACTTCCTCCTCATCTTTATGGGGTTCTTTACTTTTCAAATATACTCATACTCTGGTAGAGAGGAAGGGGAGCTGAAAGAAGTGGACAAAACAGTTTCATGGGCTTCTCCACATATTTATTACCCTCTCCAAATTGAATCTTGAAGCCTTGTCAGAAGTGTTATTTCTCCAACAGAGCAGGCATTAAGTGGCTATAGAAAATAAACTCACCTCCTGACATCTTTCCCATTTCTTGCTACATCCATTTACTGGGAAGATTATGTTGTAAGGTGTGATGGGAGGTGTTGTACAACAAAGGAAAATCACCGCTTTGTAATTCTATTTGTTCAAGTTTTCTTCTTTTGCATGGGCTTGGGGATTTCCTTTTTGTTTCTGAAATTATTTCTTAAATGATGAGTATTGTTTTTGGATACATGTTTCTCTGGAATCTTAATCCATTCAACTAGTTCTTAAGTCATATATATTCTTTTGAAAGTAGAGACATCTTATTTATGATAAAATTTCTATAATTTGGCCAGAGGGAAGAAAAATCTAAAAAAAAAATGGTAACAATGAGTAGTTAATGAATTTTCTTCTACTGATTTTTAAAAAAAATGATTCTCATGTTCTCTGTCAAAAGCAGATTATTTGATGACAATGCTAAGAATATTTAGCTCCAGGTAAAAATTAGTTTCCATTTGCTTGGATATGTCATTTATTGAGAGGGCTTTTACTTATATATTTTTCTTTAACCCAGTTACCTTAAGGAAATAAATACGTACAGAGACAAATGAATAGACACACTAGTTGTTATCAATGTTTGTGCAAATTATTGCAGTTTAGAGAAACGAGAATCCAGAACTGAGATGCCTAAGAAATAAATCTTCCCTTGTATGTAGTTTCTCTAGTTCAAGAATCTGAAAACACATTATAAGCAATTAAACTTTAGGGTACAAATGGGAATTCTATATTGTTTATTGGTTAAATTCAATTATGAAATTATGATTTGCTGTGGGTTCCTAGCAAGCCTTTTCTTTCAGTTCTACGAATGTGCACATCCTAGTTTTCTTGACTTTTTACCTGTTCTCTCAAACTACTTCCACATCTCAGTTCTTCCCATGTCATATTTTTTAAAAGACTCTCTTCCTTTACTTCCTACTTCTGATTTGTTCTCTAGCCTCTGTGACTTTTGCTCCCCCAGTGTTACTGCAAACTCTCTAAGGTCAGTGGTGTCATCCTATTAGACCTCCCCCAAGGCCATTTTCAGTCCCCCTTCTATTTCTTCTCTTAGCCCATCAGATATCACTGACCATTCAAATCATGTTTTCCTTTGTAAACACTCCATATCCTAGTTGGGGAACATTCAGTTACTCTGTCTTGTTCCTTTTCTCTTGGTCTTTCTTCTTTGCCTCCCCTGATATGCTGGCTTTCCCAAAGATTTCATCATTCTGGCCTACCCCAAAGGCCATCCCTGGTTGATGGAGCCATTCTCATGGCTCTAGCCATGACCCATCGCCAGTTCCAACTTGCTCTTTTGTTTGAACTCTAGGACCTCATTTTCAACTCCTCCTCTCAGTATCCCAAGACCCCTCAAGCTCAACATATCCGGACCCCAATGATAATCAGAGGAGAATGTGGGAACAGTTCCTTCCCTGCTCCCCATACTCCTTCTTTCCTAGCCTCCCTGCCTCCATTACCAATACCCTCCAGCCCCCAAGGTGTCCATATTAGAAGCCTTGGGGTTTTTTGGGTCCTGCTCCTTTCTTCCTCATTCGTCTGATCTTTCACCAAATCCCACTGATTCTATCTCAGGAATGTTTTTGTGTCTACGTCCTTTCCATCCTAGTTGCCTTAGGTCCATCTGTTTTCATCTTCTGCTTATAAGGTGCCCTGAGCAGTCTTCTTACTCTGTTCTGTCTTTTCGCAGGAGCTGTTCCTCTGAAGACAAACCCAGGTGTGGCTCATCCTTTCCTCCCATACCACACAGCCTGGAAGATACCTATGACCCTAGCCTCTTCTCTCCACTTCTCCCTCTTGTGGCCCAGTGCGCCTTCTGAACTAGACTCACTTCTCCCCTCTCTTGACTCTGAATCTTGACCTCAAAACCTTTTCTTTCTCTCTCTGCTTGGGGAAAACTCCTACTCATTCTTCCAGCAACAATTCAAATGACGTGTTTGCCAGACCTTCCCCATGCCCTACTTTTGCTGGCAAAACACTTGTCCAAATCTTCCATCCCTGTCCTTGTCTCTCAGTCATGTGATCCTAAGTTTAGGTAGAGAGAGACATCCTATTCCTCATTTGTTGTATTATTTGTATCCAAATGCTGGGTCTATCCTAAGCCCTTGACCAGCGCTGTTTGGATGCACTCTTGATTGAATCTACGGTGAATGTCATCAGTGTGGCACTCTGAAGTATCTTAGGATGTTCCCAGGTGTTCCCAACCATTCTGATAAAGGCACTTTCCCTGTCTTGACATGGCTGTTTATCTCCCATGTGGTTTTGCTCTCCACCAGGAAAAGGAGAAACTGTACGTGGAACTGAAGCACATCCTGGCCCGGCAGCCTGGTCCTGAGGCCGCCGAGCAGCTACAGATCTACCGCCACACGCTGCGGGAGAAGACCAAGCAGCTGAAAGTAAGTGGGAGCCTCTGCCTTTTCCTGGCCACATGGGAGGGACCTGGACAAGTCCGCTGTCTTGGTTCGAGGAGCTGGACACCACAGAGGTGGGCTTTTTTAGAATTCCCATCCCAGGAGGAACAGGACGCTTCTCAGATCTGCCTCCCTGCAGCTATACTAATAGACCCCATGATTCTCAGTTTCCTGAAAGAGGGAGGTGAACAAGTAAGGAAAGAGTTGGAGAGAAGAAGATGGCACCTGGATGGAAATTTGGGGGCTGGGATGTATGGGGATGATCTCAAGTTGAGTGAGAGGACTTGGAATGGGGGAGGGGGGAAGAAGAGAGGAAATGATTTAACACCATCATGCCCTGAAACAGTCCACTGTGCTAAAGCAGGTTTTTGGTATTCCAATCCCCCTGGTATTTACAGTCCCCCTGTAATAGATGTGCAGAAAGCGCAGGCTAGTCCCCAACCCCCAGGGCCTTCCTTCATGACCATCTCTCAAATCAGTTGCTATGAAAGGAAAGTAAAATCACTTTAGAATTCTGTTAGCATAAATTCCCTTCTAAGTGACTTCAGAACCTCAGCTGGGGAGATGGAATGTTTTATTAACATACATGCCTTTGAAAAGTTTTCTCAAAAATGGTGTGTTCCCATTGTATCTGGAGCTCTACCTCCTAAGCAGGTACTTAGATATTCTGGGCATGTCAGGGAAGTCTTACGCACACACAAACACAGAATGTAGCACATGCCGGCTGAATTCTGGTACTTACCTGCGTAACGAGGGTAATAATCGTTGCCTTTCTGCCTGGGGTCATATAGATTCCATGCTCCTCATACAAATCTGGTCCTTTCATAAATAGGACATGGTTAAATCACGTCCTTCTATTTTAAAAAGGCAGATGAAACAAGTGTAATTAGAACATTAATTTTCAACTTACAACTCAGTGTTTATTTCATCCTGAGATGTATTTCAAATTTTGCGCGAGGTATAATCTTTTCATTTTCATCCTTTTAAACAATTGCATATTCCAAACAAATTAAAAACTCATTTTCTCAGCAGTAGGTATAGGTTAGAAAAGCACATGTCTGTCTTCACACTGCTGTCAGCCACACTCAGCGCTGGATTGCATTGTCTGACTCATAGGAGCTTTCTGATATTTTAACCCTTTAACTCAGGAAATCCAGAATTTTGCTCTGATGAAATGTGACCCCTGGTGGAAGAGGTTCAGAGGTGGTGGCCTTTAGCTGGTCTGCCAGTTTGTCCTCATTATCTGGGCTCTTTTAGGAAATGCTATATTCATTATTTGGAAACAGAGCCTTTGTTCCTAATTGTTTAACTATTAAGGCAGGTTTTCTCCCAACATGAAGATCCTATTCTTTAGCCCATGATAGCATAGTCAGAATCGTTTTCATAGTGATTAAGGGAAAGCGTTCAGAAGCAGATGAATACTCAGAAGACAAAGATCCCACTTTTGTGCAAATTTTTAAAATAGTGAGCAAGAAGAAAAACAAATTCATTTTTTGCATGCCCCTTAGAATGGTAACCGTCCTTCCTTCCCCTTGGTTTCTGTGGGGTGCACTCCTAGCTTTGGCTTTCTTTACGCATCTTGTTCAGATGAGTAAATGCCTACTCTTCTTGCTCGGCTAAGACCAAGAGTATCTGTGGGACACCAGAGTGGAAGAGGCAGTTAATCAGAGTTCCTCTCACACATGCTTTAGGCTCTCCCACGTGCATATCAGCTCCCTGCTCTCAGAGGTAAGCACTGTGGTGCTGGGAGAAAGAAAGAACCCGTGAAGAGTCCCAAAGAACCCAGTAAAGATGTGATGGACACTTAGCACAACAGCAGTCTAGGAAAACATAATTTGAATACCTACTTCGTGGTGGTGGCGGGATGATTCCAGAATAATTTTTACCATAATACTCAAATGTATCACTCTCCCTAGTGAAGACTTCCCTGCGCGCTTTAAAAAGGCTTTAAACGCAGTTTGATATTGTATGCCTGGGAGTTTTTCTGTCTCTGCTTACAATATACCTGAAACCCATTACACCATTCATGATGAACCTGCTTGAATGTGGCTTGAGAGTTCTTTGAAGCAGAGGGTTCACCACATCTGTCACTGGATCAGGAGTGTGCCAACCTCTGTTGGACTTTCCATAGACACAGACCTTGAGAACTGGAGGGAGAGAGTGGATTAGCTGTTAAACTTGGGCATGGTTTTGTATCATTAACTCCGTGGAGGTAAATGGCAGCAGATGAGAAAAAAATTTCAGGAAAGGATATTATCTCACTGTGTCTCTTCTGCTAATGCTGCTTTATTTGTCATGTTAGGTTTTGTCTTCAGAGCTGAATATGTACGAATCACAGAGCCAAGAATATAAATACGAGATCGAGAAACTTACCAATGAACTGATGAACTTGAAGAAGAAATACCTAGCCCAGAAACGTAAAGAGTACATTCAGAAGTAAGAATTAGTCAAATGTCCTTCTGATTTTGTTGTGCCTATTACCTGCTGATAAGAGAATAATTGGCAGATGGTCACAGAATCCTGGAATCCATGGGGGTAAACTGAGGCACTGGGTGAACATATGACATTCTGCAGGTCTCCCACTGGTTTGTGTCAGAGCAAGATGCATATCTCAACTGATACTAAAGCCTCTCCTTGGGACCCGAACAGGGATCCATTAATATCTGCTCATTGGTGGACTTCACATGGAGCAGAGGAAACAGGATTCCCTCCTCCTCTTCCCCACCCCCACCATCCTTCCCCCCTCCACTACCCCTCCCCCTCACCCCTACACTCTTCTCATGGCTTGGAGATAATTGTGCCAATAGCAATCTTTGAAAATGAAGTTCACAGTCAGGCTTTGCATGAATGAAAGCGCATCCATGTTTATAAACAAGTAATTTTGCTAAGGAGTGGAAGGTAGGAAAGCTGTTCTTTCTGGGAACACAGCTGTGCCACAGTAATGACAAGTAGCTCTTGGAACATTTTTACCTGTCTTTTAGGTAATCTGTCTCTCAACCATCTTTGTAACTGACTTCAGCATCTGCCAGGGGTGTGACGTGAGCTCTTACTCTCCAGGTTAACATTTTGGGTTTCAGGATGCCTACATGTGGAACGATAAATGTCTCTCCATTCGGTTATCATCGTTTGCCTAATGCTAGGGTGAGAGAGTGGACCCGAGTGAATTAGTGGTTTTGAACCTCGGCTTGGCTGTGTGCTATTACCCAACTCATCCAGTTAATTCTGTAGTGACTCACTTTGGGAGTTCGAGTCAAGTTGGGTGTTTCATCCACGTGGGCCTTGCAAGGGACCTGGTGAAAGAGGGGCGTCTACCTGTGATTCCTGAGTGGTAACAATGATAAAATGACAGGATGCAAACTGATTTGCCAGGAAAAATTTGCCCTTCGTGTAAATCAGAATATGCTCCTGTTCCACATTCAGAGGACAGCTTCTTGGTATAATCAAATCCTGCCATGAATTAGAGCTGATTTTGGTGGGTCTCTCTTGATGTATAAGGCTGGTAACCATCTGATTCAGAATCCTTGGTGGGATTGGGTGAACGCGCAGGTTTCCAGGCACCATTTCCACATGTTTGGATTCTGCGGGCCCTGCGGGAATTTGCAGTTCAGTCACCCTGCAGGTGATTTCCACACTCACGGAAGCTGGAGAACCACTGATAGTAATGGTGTGAGTCAGTGCTCGATGGGTGGAGACACAGTGGTTTCCTTTAGAACAGCAGGGTCATGCTGTTGGCTGGTTCCAGTGTGAGGCAACGCGTCCAGCTCAATGGCCTTCAAGGGTTTTGAGTACAGTCTCTTATCAGTAAAATACTTTTGAACTTGTAGCTACCATATATATGCATGCATATTAAATGTATATTTGTTTTGAGTTTTAAAATGAAAATTTTAATCAGAATAGTTTCCTGCCTCCAATATATTTTAACTTGTCTAAATTGCATGCAAAATACTATTGTCACCTTGTCAGTAACTCTTAGTAAATTGAGATTTTTTTTTTAATTTTTGAAAGACAAAATATGAATAGCCACTTAAATACCATCTTTTCGCTTCCCAGTGGGTCAGCTTGGTCATCTGATAGAGTCCATGCAAGCGTTTTGGAGACCTGCACTGTAGTTTTCACAGTTATAAGCAGTCAGCTTAGCTAAGCATTTAGCGAACTTCCTAGAGATGACTGACTTCTGCACCTTGGCCCTGGAGTTTGGCCTGTTGACCTTGACCTTATTGGTCCCCCTCCCATACAACCTCCACACAGTTTTCTGGACACAGAGAGCCGGTGGAGCCAACAGAAATGTCCCTCAGTTGCTCAGCCCCTCCCAGTGGCACATCCACGTAATGGTTGGTAGACCACTTGTGGATATTTAAATTAAAGTGGATTACAGTTAAATCAAACTAAAAATTCCATTTCTTAGGTGTACTTGTCACATTTCAAGCTTAATAGCCACATGGAGGTAGAGGACACAGCATTGGGCTCTAGAGAAAGAGCTTTGCCATCATTGTGGAAAGTTCTATTGGATAGCACAGCTCTAGAATCCTGCTTTTACCAGTCCTCTTGCTCATTACTTGTGGCCGCTCTGACCTGGTGAGGGTGTCTTTGGCAGTTCCATTTTGGTGGGGATCGATACACTGGAGGTGGACAGAGAGAGGGGTTCACAGGAGAAGAACAAAAGGATTAAGGTGCTGAAGGGAAGTATGCTGAGGCGAGAACAAGGGTGCAGAGAAGGTGTGGATGGGAAGGGAGGAGGCTGAAAGGGGCCAATGTGATGGTCTACAAATTATAAAGGTGATATAAAGGAGTTACCATTCCCATCAGTCACCTTAGCCCAAGCGAAGGTTGGTGAGCTGAAGTTCCTTCAGAGAGAGAAAGAGTTATGTTTACCGAAGGCAAAAGAAGGATGGGGGAGCAGGTTGTCTGCATCTACCAGCCATCAGATATGCCGGTTGCCAGTATTAGCAAGAATCCTCTTTATTGGATCCACTGAAGGCTAAAACTTTTGTCCTACTTATAGAGGATGATTTTTTTTTTATACTAATGAAATCAATCCTGCTAAGAGACTGCTGGATTGATTAAACAATCCTCTACAGGTTCTTTCCAAATGGAATAATTTAGGATAATCTCTGTGGATGATTTCCTTATACTCGCTCTTTATAAAATAGCAACTCATGCCATTTTTACCTTTATGCCTTCTTTCACTTTTCTCAAATACCCTTTTCATCCTGTTTCCATCCTGACCTACACCCTAACCCACCTGCCTCTGACACCCCCTGCCCCGGACCTCCAGGCTGGTTTTGAGGTTGCAGAACTAGTCAGATTCTTTCCCCAAAGGTGAAATTCTCTCCCCTAAGGTAAATCACTTCTAGCTGTCAGGTCTAATTTGGGTTTGGTCTTAGTTGTTGTCTTAATTTTTATTTTAAAAAAGGGATTCCAAAGATGTTTTCTGTAAGACCCCTAACTACACAATAGGGAATTTGTGTAAATTTAGGCTACCTCTGCAGGAGACCTAAATGTGTATGTGTATGAATGTGTATGTGTATGTTTGTGTATTTAAAGGAGATATTTGCAGATTTTCCTCTATCTCTTGCCAAAGATATTTCCTTTATCTTATTCATCTTTCTCAGATTTTCTTGTATCTTAAACTATTTCTAATAATAACTGCTGCTTGTCTAAAGTTATAGGAAGATTTGTATTTTATAAATATCCAAGTTTGATGAAGATACCTTGTGTGTGTGGTAAATATTTTTAAATTTCCACTTGAACTCTGGAATATAAAAGTTGATAAATGATGAATTAGTCCTTAAAACTGAGCCAAGAGAAAGATTCTTCTGACTGATGTTTGGAACTAAACAAATGTTTTCTAAACAAGGAAGAAGATTACAAGTCGGTCTCAATCCATAGTGTTTGAGTTATAATGAGGTCTTATGTCCACATTTAGATCAACATTAAGAGGACACCTTTAATTGTGTCTTTCCCTAATTCTATGTGTTATCAGTGAACAGCTAATTAGATTGAAACATGCATCTTGTCTAAAACTGGAAGCTTTAATCAAAGCAGTTTTCAGTGGCTAACTCACCCTAGGAACTTAGAGAATACCAAACTTAGAGGAGGAAAAAGATTTGTTAAGGAAGTTATCTTTCCCTTCCTGTCTTGCAGAAATAAGGACAGAGTACCCATGGATAACACCTTCTCCATGGCCAAGCCAACTGGCCCTCGTTTTACTGGGGGTGGATTTCCCCTCAACAGACCATCCCAAGTGAAGTCCTAGCCCTGAAGCTCCTGGCTGGGTGCATTTGAACAGCTCATGAAATTCGCTTTGGAACATTTTGGAGGAATCTCTTTCAAATCCCTTGGATCCCAAATATTTAGAGAAATCAGTGCTCAAATTCCAGGATGAAAAGAAATGCAAAACTACCATCATCATGTCCATATAAGACTGATGACATTCTACTTGATCCTCATGGTTATTAACAGATTATAATTATATCATTCGATTAAGCTGATGTGTTGCAAAGAGCCAATCTTTTGTAACTACCACACTGATTGATTTGAAAGACACCACGTAGCCAGACACTCTGTAGAGATGAAATTTTGGATCTGAATTTCTCTATTATAAACACTGGTGTATAGGTCTTATATTTAAAAATATTTTTGAGATGCAGTACATTTCTTATTAAGAATCTATCTTAATTATTCCTCATTAAAAAGTCATTGCATGAGGTGAGAAAAAAAAAAAAAAGACAAACTCTCCAGTATTTAAAACGTGCTTTGAGAGTGGTTTCTATGTGGAATTTCTTTTCAGGCCTGGGGTATGAAAATCTATTCCAAAGAGACATACTAATAAATACTTCATCATAAAAAATAAAAAAGAACCTTTGTCGAGATTTTGATCTTTGCTTTGGTAGAGTATGTAATTAAAGTTTAAAATTACTTTGAGAAATGTTTAACATAAGTATCTGATTTAGAGGAACTAAGATTTTAAAATGAGGGGTTTGGGCTGGTGTCCTCTGGTGGCCTTGTGTTTCTTAGCCCTCCCACTTGGAGAACAGAGTAGGACAAAGATCTGTTTGGCTTCCAGGCTTCAGGGCAACATTTAGGGTCACTGAATCCCCTGTACTGTCTTTCTGTTGAAGCCACAGTTATGTGGACTTCAGTTCTTAAGAGAGTTCCTTCAGGAATATTATGTGAGGAGACTGGTCATCTCTCTCACAAGAACTTGACCCCTGTGATTTTTTTTAAATTATAAAGGAGTAAGAAGCTCAAGGATAAGGAAAATGTAAGTGGATCATTCCATTTGTGCTATGGGACCAAGGTTCCCACTGCAAGGAACAGGAGACTTTAATGACCCCAAGATGCTCTTTCAGATTTTACAGAGAGGTGGGATTGTACAGGGAGCGCCTGCATGTTCTGCTGTCCTTCTCAGTTCAACCCCATAAGTAGATCCAAGGGAATGATGGCCCTGAAGTGATTTATTATGAAGTGATCCCAGGAAACTCACTAATAGTAGGGAAGTACGTCAGAGAAGGGAAGGAAATCAAGGTAGGGTGCAATTTCAAATCGAGTTGCATGGTGGGAGACTGGCTACATTTTGTAGTGGGCTCTGGAGACAATGTAATCACAGCTCAGAGTTGTCCCTGTGGGGGAGCAAGGGAGCTAGAGTATTTATAAGCCCCATGCTGACAGTCAGTCATTGGACATGGACTGCCCAGCAGGGGTCCTTCTGCCTGCGGGCAAAGCAGGGTCTGGCCGCCTGGGGGCAGCCATGAGACAGAAATGGGATTTGCTGACTGTCCACAGTGAAAATGCTAAGGGCTGGGGGACGTGGGTTAGGCAGTGCCATCCTCTGTTGCTTTTCCCCCATGGTCCCAGGAGGAGAAGGACAGATGAGAATCACCCTGCACTGTAGCTGGTGACCCTGTGCTGAAGTGTGGTCACCACGCTTTGTGTATGTATGGGAGGGCAGAGGATAGGTATGTAAACATAGAGAGAGAACCTGTCAAGAGCATCTTCAACCTAAAGAATCACAGTGGGGCCATTTCCATTATTGGAAAATCACTGGTAATATTGTATCTCAGGACCATATTTTGTTTAGGCAAATGACTTTTGCAGGTAAGGTAAAACAAGGCAAAGTTTGTTTAATAAATATCTGCCATTGTTATTATTCCATAGAAATAACTTATGTTTTGAAATTAGAGAATAAGTGATGTTTATGACACCACAATGTTAGGATGAACTGGACTTGGTAGAGTGATTTATAGTTGAATATCTTACAGGATGTCACATTAGGTACCTCACGAAAAATTCTGTATATATTTTTTTGTAACTATGATCTGGGGACAGATTCTTCAGAAATCAGAGCTTCCAAAGGGAAAGATCCTGGTGGCCTCTAGCTGCCATCTTCTTGTTTTTCCTCCATGGGATGGAGAAGGGCAGTCAACCTCTGTGGATGACAGAGGTCCCATGAGCCAAGATGGCGCCAGCTCCCGGAGGTGACAGGGCAGCTCGGATGGCTCAGTATGGTTACGTTCAGACGTAGGAGGAATAAATTAAGTCTTCAAAAGGTGGAAGATACTGCCGCTGCTTCTCGTTTACTGCACACTCTGACAGCCCAGGGTATTATAAGCAATAACTATTTAGGTGCAAGTGTTACCACCATAGCCAGAGTACAAAAATGAGTTGTTAAAAAACACTGAGATTTGCAAATCATTAAAGATAACTATGAACTCACAGTGGGCTGAGGTGCTTTTAAAATCACAAATTTGAGCTGCATTGTAAAGCAACATTAGGAGATTGTACAGTAGCATCATTTTACCCTGGGGTTTTCAGAGTTTTAGAAAGAAGTCATGTTGCTAAACCAGCCATTGACTCTCCACCGGGCTGATGGGGGAGCTGGTATGGTTTCTCTGCGGATGGAGAGAGACATGATAAAAGGGACTCCCTGGTCATTATTTGCTGATCATAGCTTCTCAGAGACTGCTCTCATAGACAGGTTTTTATTGTGCTTACCTCTAAAGAAATTGCTGAGAGCAAAGGTTTGTTGCTGTGATAAGCCCTAGAGACGGAGGTAGTTATGCTAAGAGGAGGCAGTAGCAAATTTCTGGTCATGGGCTGTAATTTTGCTATAAAAATTTATCCAGGGTTGATAATTATCGTTTGATCTCCTGGCTTGCTCAGTCAGATTCTGAAGTCTGACCTAGGCCAAGATACCCATTGGAAAATGCTCTGTAATGAATTTTGAGCAATGTGGCACTGGACTATTTGAGGAAAGATACTAGGTCTCTTAGTAAACACAATCAGTTATATGGAGATCTAGCTGGAATAGGAGCAAAGGGAGGACATTTTAAAATATTAAAATTGGTAAAATAATTTAAAAATATATCTCACTATTTTCTTTGTAGTGGATGGGAAATATTTTTATGGCATTATCCATTTTTAACTCCCAAATCAATGCTGTTTTAGTACACCATTTCTCATATCTATTATTTAAAAGTGCCATTAGGATTTTGAGACCTGTTAGAATTTTCTAACAGTATGAAATGTGATATCAACATTTTGGATCTGAATTTCTCTATTATAAACACTGGTGTATAGGTCTTATATTTAAAAATATTTTTGAGATGCAGTGCATTTCTTATTAAGAATCTATCTTAATTATTCCTCATTAAAAAGTCATTGCATGAGGTGAGAAAAAAAAAAAAGACAAACTCTCCAGTATTTAAAGCGTGTTTTGAGAGTGGTTTCTATGTGGAATTTCTTTTCAGGCCTGGGGTATGAAAATCTATTCCAAAGAGACATACTAATAAATACTTCATCATAAAAAATAAAAAAGAACCTTTGTCGAGATTTTGATCTTTGCTTTGGTAGAGTATGTAATTAAAGTTTTTTTTAAAGGTACCATTTTTCTTCTTTATAATTAAAGATAGATTTTTTTCCCTTTATTTTAAAGTAACTGATTAAAAATATGGATACAATGTTAGAAGATATGAATGAGCAAAAAGAAGAAAAGGGCATCAGCAATCCACCATCTAGTGTTAACTGGTGTTTTCTGGGGTCAACCCTCCTCTCATTCACATGGGTCTGCTGTTCCAATTGTTCATGTCCACCATTTGTTCTGACTGATTGGCACTTACAATTACAATTCCCAGTTGTTAAATGTTTTGAATATTACCTTTGAAATACTACCATTTTATAATCTTGAGTTTGTCTTCCTGGACTTTTAAAATAACTATATATAAATATATTTTGTTTTTAAAATCAAGGATAAAATTGAGATAGAATTTACTTATAACCAAAGCACATATTTTTTTTTAAAGATTTTATTTATTTGACAGAGAGAAACACAGCCAGAGAGGGAACACAAGCAGGGGGAGTGAGAGAGGGAGAAGCAGGCTTCCCGCCGAGCAGGCAGCCTGATACGGGACTCTATCCCAGGTCTTCGGGATCATGACCTGAGCCGAAGGCAGTCGCTTAACCAACTGAGCCACCCAGGTGCCACCAAAAGCACATATTTTAAGCGTAAAGTTTAGTAGGTTTTGACAAATGCATATACTCAAATAACTACTGCCGCAATCACCACCTTCTAAGAATGTCCTTATGTCGCTTGGCAATCTATGTTCAGAGCCCCCATCCGGCATAAGCAACGATGGATCTGTTTTACATCATTGTATGTCTTTCTTAGAATTTCATGTAAGTGGAATAATACCCTATATACTCTTCAGTGCCTGGCTTTTTTTCATGTAGTATGTTTTTGAGGTTGTATATATGTGGTTGTATATATCAGTAATTTAGTCATTTTTATTGCTGAGTAATATTCCATTACATTGTCATGGTCAGCCCTGTTGATGGGAATTCAGGTTGTTTCCAGTGTTAGTTATCATGAATCAAGTTGCTATGAACATTTATGTATCAGCCTTTATGTGAACAAATAATTCATTTCTCTTGGGTAAATGCTGAGGAATGAAACTGCTGGATAAAAAGGTAAGTGTACATTTAACATGAAAAGAAACTGCTGGAGTGTTTTCCTAAACTGATCGGACCATTTTATATTCCTACCAACAATATGCATTAACTGCGACTACTCCAATCCTTGTCAATATTCAGTATTATCAGCATATTTTAAAGTCATTCTTTTGGATATATAGTGATATCTTATATTTAAATTTATATTTCCTGATAATAATGTCCACGATTTTTTCATGTACTTTTGGTCATTCATATAGGAAATGTCTTCAAATCTTTTGCCTATTTTTTAATATATTAGATTGTAGAATTTTTTTGTATATTCTGGATACAAAACCTTTATCAGGTTGATGGATTGCAAATATTTTCACTCAGCTTGTGGCTTACCTTTCCATTTTCTTAACAGTGTATTTAGAAGAGCAGACATTTAAAATTTTAATAAGGTCCAATTTATTTTTATTTTCTTGTGTGGTTTATACTTTTCTTGTCCTAAGTAATTTGTGCCTCTTCTAAGACAGTAATGATTTTTTAATCTGTGTTTTTCTTTAGAAGTTTTAGCTTTTATATTTGTATTTATGATTCATTTGGAGTAAATTTTATGTATGGTGTGAGGTTAGAATAGAGGTTCATTTTTGTTCCATATGGAAATCTATTTATTCAGCACGATTTGCTGAAATGACTATTATTTTCCCATTGATTTGCCTTGGAACACTTGTAGAAAATCAATTGACTATTTGACTAGTTCTATTTATGAACTCTGTACTGTTCTGTAGTTCAGCATCTGTCTCTCTTGATAATAATAGCTTTATGGTTACTTTTTTAAAGATTTTATTTATTTATTAAATGAATAAACAGAGAAACATAGCTAGAGAGGGAACACAAATAGAGGGAGTGAGAGAGGGAGAAGCAGGCTCCCTGCCAAGCAGGGAGCCCGATGCAGGGCTCTATCCCTGACTCTGGGATCATGACCTGAGCTGAAGGCAGACGCTTAACGACTGAGCAACCCAGGAGCCCTGTTTTATGGTAACTCTTAAAATTATATGTGTAAGAGCCTGGTGGTGGGTACTGAGGGCACGTATTGCATGGAGCACTGGGTGTGGGGCATAAACAATGAACCTTGGAACACTGAAAAAATAAAATAAATTTAAAGTAAAAAAAATTTTACACAAAAATTATATGTGTAAGATCTTCAGCTTTTTTTGTCTTTAGAATTATTTTCATTATTCTAGATCCCTTGCATATCTATATACAATTTAGAATCAGCTTGTCAATGTCTACAACAAAGTCTGCTGGGAATTTGGTTGGGATTGCACTGAATCTATAGATGGATTTGGGGAGAATATTTTAACAATATTGAGGCTTTCTTTCTTTCTTTCTTTCTTTCTTTCTTTCTTTCTTTCTTTCTTTCTTTCTTTCTTTCTTTCCTTCCTTCCTTCCTTCCTTCCTTCCTTCCTTCCTTCCTTCTTTCTTTCTTTCTTTCTTCTTTCTTTCTCTCACTATTTTTATTTATTTGACAGAGAGAGAGAGAGCGCAAGCAGAGGGAGTGGCAGGCAGAGGGAGAGGGAGAAGAAGATTCACTACTGAGCAGGGAGCCAGATGTGGTGCTCGATTCCAGGACCCTGAAATCATGACCTGAACTGAAGGCAGAGGCTTAACCAACTGAGCCATCCAGGTGCCCCAATATTGAGGTTTTCAACCCATGAATATGGTATATGTTCTCATTTATTTAGTTTTAAATTTCTCAGCAACTTCTTGTATTTTTCAGTGTACAGATATTGCACATATTTTATTAAATTTATGTCTAAGTATTTTTCATTTTCTGATGTTACTATAAACAGTACTAAAATTTTTAGTTTCCATTTGTTTTTAGTATGTAGAAATGCAAATTTTTTTCCAGTAAATTATTTTGTATTCTAGGATGTTGCTAAATTAATTAGTTTTATAGCTTATGTAAAATTTTCTATGAGCATAAGGATGTTTTCTACAAATAAAGATAGTTTCTTTTTGTTTCCAATCAGTATTCTTTTTTGTTCATTATACTATACTTGTACTGGCCAGGAATTTAATACAATGTTAAATCGAAATGGTGAGATATCTCTGCCTTGTTCTTGATGTTAGGGGGAGCCCTTCACCATGAGGAATGATGTTAGCTATAGAATTTTTACAGATGCCTTTTATTGGGTTTAGGAAGTTACCTTTTATTTCTTGTTTGCTAAGATACTTTAATTATGCATGTATATTGCATTTCATCAATACTGTTTTTTTGTATGTGTTGAGATAATCATACTTTTTTTTCTCTTATGTTATGTTAACATGGTGAATCACTTTGATTTTCAAGTGTTAAACCAATTTTGCCTTTTTTTGGGTAAACCCTACTTTGTCATATTGTCATTTTAATGTATTTATATGTTGTTGAATTAGACTTACTAATATTTTGTTAAGGATTTTTACAACTATATTTATGAGGTTTATTGGTCTATAGTTTTCTTTGGTAGTTTTCTATGGTTTTAGTATTAAGATTTTGCTGGCCTCATAAGCTGAACTGGGAAATGGCCCCTCTCCATTTTTTCCTGAAACACTCTGTGTAGAATCGATAGTATTTCTTCCTTAAGAAATAATCATATGTTAATTAATATAATTTGCCAGCTAAAGCCATCTGAAATTATAATTTTTCTTGTGTGAAGGTTTTTTTTTTAAATATTTTATTTATTTATTTGACAGAGAGAGATCACAAGTAGACAGAGAGCCAGGCAGAGAGAGAAGAGGAAGCAGGCTCCCCACCGAGCAGAGAACCTGATGCAGGCCTCGATCTCAGGACAGGATCATGACCTGAGCTGAGGGCAGAAGCTTTAATCTACTGAGCCACCGAGGTGCCCTTGTGTGAATGTTTTTAAATATAAGGCTATTCAGTTTTTCTATTTTATCTTGTGTCACTTTTTATAATTTGTGTCTTTGAAGGTATTCATGTATTTCATGTAAGTTGTTTAATTTATTGACACAAAATTGTTCAAAATATTCTTGTACTACTCCAAACATTGATAAGACTTGAACAAATCTTTCCTATTTCATTCTGGATATTGGTAATTTGAATCTTGATGAAGCCCCGATAGTTCATTTTTGGCCTTGCTTCCCTTCCCTTTGGCGATGTTTCTAGGAAGAAGTTGCTGAGGCCCAGGTCGAAGAGGTTGCTGCCTGTGTTCTCCTCAAGAGTTTTGATGGATTCCTGTCTCACATTGAGGTCTTTCATCCATTCTGAGTCTATTTTTGTGTGTGGTGTGAGGAAATGGTCCAGTTTCATTCTTATGCAGGTGGCTGTCCAATTTTCCCAACACCATTTGTTTTTAAAAGACTGTCCTTTTTTACATTGGACATTCTTTTCTGCTTTGTTGAAGACCATAGAGTTGAGGGTCCACTTCTGGGCTCTCTATTCTGTTCCATTGATCTGTGTATCTTTTTTTTGTGCCAGTACCATACTGTCTTGATGATTACAGCTTTGTAATAGAGCTTGGAATCTGGAATTGTGATGACGCTTACTTTGGTTTTCTTTTTCAACATTCCTCTGGCTATTTGGGGGTCTTTTCTGTTTCCAAAAAATTTTGGGATTATTTGTTCCATTTCTTTGAAAAAAATTGATGGTATTTTGATAGAGATTACATTAAATATATATAGATTGTTTTGGTTAGATAGACATTTTCACAGTATTTGTTCTTCCAGTCCATGAGCATGGAATGTTTTTCCATTTCTTTGTGTCTTCCTCAATTTCCTTCATGAGTACTTTATAGTTTTTTGAGTACAGATTCTTTGCCTCTTTGGTTAGGTTTATTCCTAGGTATCTTATGGTTTTGGGTGCAGTTGTAAATAGGATCAATTCCTTAATTTCCCTTTCTTCTGTCTTGCTGTTGGTATATATAAATGCAACTGATTTCTGTGCATTGATTTTGTGTCCTGACACTTTACTGAATTACTGTATGAGTTCCAACAGTTTTGGAGTGGAGTCTTTTGGGTATCCTCATAAAGTATATCATCTGCAAAGAGTGAGAGTTTGACTTCAATGCCGATTTGGATGCCTTTTCTTTCTTTTTGTTGTCTGACTGCTGAGGCTAGGACTTCTAGTCCTATTTTGAATAGTATTAATGATGGTGGACAGCCCTGACATGTTCCTAACCTTAGGGGAGAAACTCTCCATTTCCCCCCAATGAGAATGATATTCACTGTGGGTTTTTTATAGATGGCTTTTATGATATCGAGGTATGTACCCTTTATCCTTACATTGTGAATAGTTTTAATCAAGAAAGGATGCTGTACTTTGTCAAATGCTTTTTCAGCATCTATTGAGAGGACCATATGGTTCTTGTTCTTTTTTTTATTATTGTGTAAATACATAGGTATTTACAATTGTTAATATGATAATAATCATATTATCACAATGATTGATTTGCAGATATTGAACCAACCTTGCAGCCCAGGAATACATCCCACTTGGTCGTGGTAAATAATCCTTTTAATATACAGTTGGGTTCTATTGGCTAGTATTTTAGTGAGAATTTTTGCATCCATCTTCATCAGGGATATTGGTCTGTAATTCTCCTTTTTGGATGGGGTCTTTGTCTGCTTTTGGGATCAAGGTAATGCTGGCTTCATAAAATGAGTTTGGAAATTTTCCTTCCATTTGTAGTTTTGGGAACAGTTTCAGGAGAATAGGTATTAATTCTTCTTTAAATGTTTGTTAGAATTACCCTGGGAAGCTGTCTGGCCCTGGGCTCTTGTTTTTTGGGAGACTTTTGATGACTGCTTCAATCTCTTTACTGGTTTTGGGTCTGTTGAGGTTTTCTCTTTCTTCCTGGTTCAGTTTTGGTAGTTTATATGTCTCTAAGAATGCATCCATTTCTTCCAGATTGTCAAATTTGCTGGTGTATAGTTGCTCATAATATATTTTTATAATTGTTTGTGTTTCTTTGGTGTTGGTTGTGATCACTCCTCTTTCAGTCATGATTTTATTAATTTGGTTCCTTTCTCTTTTTGATAAGTCTGGCTAGGGATTTATCAATCTTGTTAATTGTTTCAAAGAACCAGCTCCTAGTTTCACTGATTTGATCTACTGAATTCTTGGCTGCATATTTATCTCATTTAGTGCTCTGAATATATCATGCCAATCTTTTCTGGCCTGCCAGGTCTGTGTTGTTTTTGCTTTATATTTCATTGATTTCTGCTCTGATCTTTATTATTTCTCTTCTCCTGCTGGGTTTAGGTTTTTTTTTTTTTGCTGTTCTTTCTACAGCTCCTTTAGGTGTAGGGTTAGGTTGTATAGTTGAGATCTTTCTTATTTGAGAAAGGCTTATATTGCTATATACTTTCCTCTCAGGATCGCCTTTGCTTTGTCCCAAAGATTTTGAACAGTTGTGTTTTCATTTTCATTTGTTTTCATGAATTTTTAAAATTCTTCTTTAATTTTCTGGTTGATCCAGTCATTCTTTAGTAGGATGCTCTTTGGCCTCCATGTATTTGAATTCTTTCCAACTTTCCTCTTGTGTTTAAGTTCTAGTTTAAAGCATTGTGGTCTGAAAACATGCAGGGAATGATCCCATCTTTTGGTATACAGTCTTGATCTTTTCAGTCAAGACCTGATTTGTGACCCAGGATGTTAAGTATTCTGGAGAATGTTCCATGTGCACTAGAGAAGAATGTGTATTCTGTTGCTTTGGGATGGAATGTTCTGAATTTATCTGTGATGTCCATCTGGTCCAGTGTGTCATTTAAAGCCTTTCTTTTCTTGATGATCTTTTGCTTAGGTGATCTATCCATTTCAGTGAGGGTGTTGTTAAAGTGCCCTAGTATTATTGTATTATTGTCAATGTGTTGCCTTGATTTAGTTATTAATTGGTTTATATATAATTGGCTGCTCCAATGTTAGGGGCATAGGTATTTACAATTGTTAGATCTTCTTGTTGGACAGATCCTTTAAGTATGATATAGTAAGATGTCCTCATCTCTTATTATAGTCTTTGGCTTAAAATCTAATTTGTTTGATAAAAGGATTGCTACCCCAGCTTTCTTTTGATATCCATTAGCATGGTAAACTGTTTCTACCTCCTCACTTTAAATCTGGAGGTGTCTTTGGGTCTAAAATTAGTTTCTTGCAGACAGCATATGAATGGAGCTTGTTTTTGTTTTTGTTTTAAGATTTTTTAATTTATTTGACAGAGAGAAACACAGCCAAAGAGGGAACACAAGCAGAGGGGAGTGAGAGAGGGAGAAGCAGGCTTCCCGCCAAGCAGAAAGCCTGATGTGGGACTCGATCCTGGGTCTCCGGGATCATGGCCTGAGCCAAAGGCAGTCACTCAACCAACTGAGCCACCCAGGCGCCCCAATAGAGCTTGTTTTTAAATCCATTCTAATATTCTGTGTCTTTTGATTGGGGCATTTAACCCATTTACATTCAGGGTAACTATTGAAATATATGAATTTAGCATCATTTTATTGCCTATATGGTGACTATTACTATATATTATTTCTGTTCCTTTCTGGTCTGTTACTTTTAGGTTTTCTCTTTGCTTAGTGGATCTCTTTCAATATTTCCTGTAGAGCTGGTTTGGTGTTTGCAAATTCTTTTAGTTTTTGTTTGTAATGGAAGATTTTTATCTCACCTATTTTCAACAACAGCATAGCTGGATATAGTATTCTTGGCTGTGTATTTATCTCACTTAGTGCTCTGAATCTTTTCTGGCTTGCCAGGTTTCTGTAGATAGGTCTGCTGCCAATCTAATATTTCTGACACTGTATGTTACAGACCTCTTGTCCCAAGCTGCTTTCAGGATTTTCTCCTTATCACTGCAACTTGTAAATTTTACTATTAGATGATGGGGTGTGGACCTATTTTTATTGATTTTAAGGAAGGGGTCTCTGTTCCTCCTAGATTTTGATGCTTGTTCCCTTCATCAAATTAGGTAGGTTCTCTGCTATGATTTGCTCCAATGTACCTTCTGCCCCCCTCTCTTTCTTCTTCTTCTGGGGTCTCAATTATTCTAATATTGTTTCATCTTATGGTATCACTTATCTCTCAAATTCTTCCCTCGTGATCCAGTAGTTGTTTGTCTCTCTTTTTCTCAGCTCTTTATTTTCCATCATTTGGTCTCCTCTATCACTAATTCTCTCTTTTGCCTCATTTATCCCAGCAGTAAGAGGCTTCATTTTTTATTGCACCTCATTAATAGCTTTTTTTGCTTTCAACTGGTTAGATTTTAGTTCTTTTATTTCTCCAGAAAGGGATTTTATTTCTCCAGAAAGGGATTCTCTAATATCACCCATGCTTTTTTTGAGCCCAGCTAGTACCTTGATAATCATCTTTCTGAAGCCTAGTTCTGCCATATTACTAATGTGCCTATGGATTAGGTCCATACTGCTACTTGCTCTTTTTTTTTTTTTTTTTGACGTGAGTTTTTCTGCCTTGTCATTTTATCCACATGAGAATAGATGATTGAGAGAACAAAATGCTAAAAGGGTAGCAACGACCCCAGAAAAGTATACCCTAACCAAATCAGGAGAGACCCGAAACCAGAGGGAGAAGAAAGAGAAAAAAAAATGTATATCTCCTTCTATATATATCTATCTTCCTCTCTATATATGATTAGATTGGTGAATAGAACGGAGCCACACAATTGATTTTGGGTGTATTTCGGACTGTTAGAAGAAACTGCCTCCCAAAATTTTAAAGAAAAACTTATATATGTACAGAAATAAGGGTATACACAATGAAGGGATGGAATAGGACTGTAAATATGAAAATTAAAAAAGATTCTAAAAAAGGAGTTGACAAGAAGTTGGTTGAAAAAGGAAAAAATGTGATGAGGCTGGAGACTAGAACAGAGCCATTTGCTAGATTTAGGGTGTATTTGTATTTATTAGAAGAAGCTATATCCCAAAGTTTTAAAGAAAGAAAAACCTATATGTATACAAAAAATAAGCATAAATACAATGAAGGGATAGAATATGACTAAAACAATGAAAATTAAAAAAGATTTTTTAAAAAGGTATTGATAAGATAGTTTAAAATGTTAAATAGGAAAGAGAAAAAATGAAAAAATAGAATAAGAAAAAAATAAAATTAAAATATTTTAACTGTGAAAGACTAAAGAATCATGGGAAGAAAACCAATGAATTCTGTGTTGCATTCCCCTAGCTCTGAATTTCCGCAGTTCTCATTCATCAGTGAATGTGGTCTTGGCTGGATGTTCTCGCTGATCTTCTGGGAGAGGAGCCTGTTGCAGTGAGTCTCAAATGTCTTTGCCGGAGGCGGAAGTGCCCCGCCCTTGCCAGGGGCCCGGCTAAGCAGTCTGCGCAGGTTCGCACTCAGGAGCTTTTGTTCCCTGAACGCTTTCCGTACAGCTTTGGAGGGTGGGAATGAAGATGGCGGTCTCCCAGTCTTCAGCCCAGAGGAGCCGAGAGCTGGGGCCACACTCCTCAGTGCGCCCCCAGGGAAAAGCAGTCAGTGATGCCTGTCTCCCTGGTCTCCAGCTGCACTCGCTGCTCACCCAGCCTGTGACCGAGTGTTTCTCTCTCCCGCGCTTGGCCCCGTTTGGAGTCTCCAAACCTAGCGGATTCCTGTAGTGCGCTCCTATGCCACTCCTCCTGGTGGAAGAAGGAGGGGGTCTCCCTGGATTTGCCACTTGTGTGGTCCCTGCTCGAAGAGCACTGGCCCAACTGCACCTTGGTTCACGGGTTAAGGTAAGGCTGAGCTGAGAGCCCCCTCCTCGGCTCTGTCCCTGCAGCCAGCTTTCCCGCTCTGATAGAGGGGAGCTCTGCCACGCTCAGGCACCCTGGGTCCTTCTGTGGGGTCCTGAGACCACACTGTCCCAGCGAGCATTCCAAGCCCTGCTTAGCCTCTGGGGTGACATCCTTCAGTGCAGCAGACTTCTAAAGGTTCCGATTTTGTGCTCCACTGCTCTACTGCTGGCTGGTAGTTGGCCCTTACCCCCACGGTCAGTCTTCTGGTCACTTTTCTGTTCCTAGAATTGCCGCTCTTCTTCTCTTTGATCCTCTCTTGAAGCTGTAGGTGTTCTGACTGGTTTGATAACCATCTAACTGAACTCCTGAGACCTGATGATATATAGGTCTCCTACTCCTCCACCAGCTTGCTCCTCCTCCCAAGTATAGTTTTCTGATCTCAGGAAGGTTAAATTAGTCCCCAGCCTTTGGACTCTCATTTGCAAAATGGGGATAATACCCCTTTCTCAGAATTATTATGAAGATTACAGGAGATCACATGTGATATTAACACAGTTCCTGGCACATAGTAAGTGCTCAATAAATGTCAGCTTTAATAATTGTTATCTAAAAATCATTTCCTTGCCCTCATAATAGCTTTGAAAGTTTTAAAATATTGTTCTATGTGGTCAGGTGAATGGATAATAACCGTGAAAACTGCTTAATGCCCCCGGAATGGATATGGTCAAGAATCCTCCCTGGATTGTGAAATCTTCTATTATGCTCTTTAAATAGGTGTTAGAAGATTGAATGGCTATTAAGGTGTATTGTGCCAATTCTGTCTTTCACATAAATGATTAGTCTTTCTTACACTTAATCTGAGATAGCATGCCAGGAACTCTTTCCTCTAGTTCCATAGTAATAGTTTTCTTTTCTATTTAAACAAAGACAATTTCTTTTCTTCCTTCCCATTATGTTGATACATGGGAACTTATTAAGTTGTAACAATAATTGTAATAGCTGCCATCACAAAGGCTTTTAAGAACCCTAATGCTAAGGCCAGACCCCTGACTCTTTGGGAGAGGAATCCATATTCTCAAACCTGGTGGCACATGGTATCATTTGGGGAACTCAGAAAAATCCTGATACCTGGGTCCTTCCCCAGAGACTCTGATTTCTTTGTCCCAGGTATGTTGTGGACATCAGAATTTTTTAAAGCTTCTAGGTGCTTCTGATGCATAGCCAGACTTGAGAATGGTTGCTTTACATACAGTATCTCCTCCTTGAGAAAAGCCCATCTTCAGACCCATGTGGCCTCTCTCATGAGATAGGAAGCAACCTTGTGGAACATGGCACTTGATTTCAGAGGTAAGACTTGAACTGATAAGTTTGACTAATTCTGTCATGTCCTTCATCATGACATTGAAGTTTTCCTCAGTCTCTGATGAATGCACAAGTGCCTGACCATTCCATGCTCATATTGCCCAAACGGACCCAATCCCCTATCCCTTCCCCAATCCCCCTCCCTCATCATGCCCTCTAAACTCTGACCTATGGTCTGCAGACTTCCTATATCCTTAACCTTTCATTCTGAATAGAAGTTTTCTTCTTTCCCTTGTCTTGACTCATCCTTGCTTCCCCTACAACCCTCTTAAATGGAAACCTTTTTCTTAAACTTCACAGAAGTCTGTGCTCTTCAGGTTAAGGATATGGAGTAGGAATTATCCTAGCTCTGCATTTCTACTTTAATTCCTACTTTTTTCTCTCCTTCAAAATATCAGTGTGTTTGGGATGCCTGGGTGGCTCAGTCAGTTAAATGTCTGCTTTTGGCTCAGGTCATGATCCCAGGGTCCTAGGAT
The DNA here is from genome assembly GCA_004023965.1 of Spilogale gracilis. Lineage (NCBI taxonomy): Eukaryota > Metazoa > Chordata > Mammalia > Carnivora > Mephitidae > Spilogale > Spilogale gracilis. The sequence continues at coordinate 15,501 of PITA01014213.1, read as the reverse complement.
CAAGTCCTGCATCGGGCTCCTTGCTCAGCAGGGAGCCTGCTTCTGCCTTTGCCTGCTGCTCCTCCTGCTTGTGCATGCTCATGCTCTCCCTCTGACAAATAAATAAAATCTTACCAAAAAAAAATTAGTGTGTTTGAAGTTGGGCTATCATAGTATACCATCCACCCACCCTTCAAATTTCATTAACTACCTGCACACTTTATGGGAACTCTCCTTTTGCCCCAAAGGCCTTAGCTTGAGTCTCACTGTGTACCTACTCCTCTCACTGCTTCTGGTGACTTCAGCAACCACATGCATGAGTGACAAAATGTTCTGGGACCTCAGTTCCTTGAGTTCCTCACTTATAGCAACTTTTTCTCTCTTCCATCTCAGGTCACTATCCAATTATTTCCCCAGTCTTGAAATCTTGATTTTAAATATTCTGTTTTCTGACAGCAGCTTCCTATTCTTCCTGGTAATATAGAATAACCAATGCAACAATTTCCCAACATCATTGAGCCCTTTTAAACCTAGACTCCACTGCTTTGTCACTATTCATCTCTTTTCTTCCTCCCCAACTTACGTCACTTAGATTTTATGGCCCACAATTAACATTGTTTTCTTGCAAACACTTTTAGCTCTCTTGACCCTCTCTCTGCTGCAATAACCTGGCAAGGCTCCTTGTGCATGTATGCACCCATTGCCTTCATTTTACTGCCCTTCCTCACTATTTACCTTCTTTCTTTAAACTCATGGATTGCTTCATACTTAACTGAGACTATAAAAGCCATAATCTTCTCACCAACAAATCTGGACACCTACCTGGAGTTTTGCCTATATTCACTCTTCTCCTCTTAATAGGTGAGAAGTATCTCCAGTTCAACCATGGTCAACCTCTCTTTTTGTGCTCTAGATCCCATCTCCTTACTTCCTCAAGGATTCGCCACTTCAGAAAGTTTTATTACCCCTTTCCTGCATCATTGGGCTGTCCTACTCTATAGGACCATTCTCAATAACATATAGATATTTACCCACATGGCTTATTAACCATAAACAATTCTACTTGATTTTACATCTCTCTTTAGCTTGTATTCCAATTTTTCCTCCTTTTTTTTCCAGAACATCTTCTTGAACCCATTACATATACTTGCTTCCACTCCTTCCACTCACTCTTCAATCCTTCAACACTTAAATCCAATCTAGTTGGATTTGAGTAGTAGTCTCCAGCCTCACCTCTGGAAACACTCAAATCAGCAAACCTTTCCTGTCCTAATCTTAAATAGTCACTCAACAACATTTGACTGACTACTGACCTGACTACTTCCTCCTCCTTAAACACAATTCCATAGATGTCCTCCAATATGAAATTGTCTGATATTTTTATTATGATTACATGGGAATTATGATTTTTGAAGAAGAGTACCATGGAGGTGCGGTGCCCCTCTAATCCCATCATACCATACCAGCTGCTACATGATAGCCACGTGACATCACAGACAACGTTCACCTTTGTTATTTGGTAAAGGTAGTGTTTGTGGCTTCTCCACTTTAAAATTACTATTTTTCCCTTTCCACACAATGCTCTTTGGAAGAGAGTAACTAATTCTAATGCAACCTCGGCCTGTGAAGGGATGGTAATAATTAATTTCCACCAAGAGAAATACCTTTATCCCAGTTTTCAGATGAGAAAATTGAGGCATGGTGAGGTTAAGGTCACACATGAATGGATGATGAATGATGTTGGCTAATTATCTAAATAAATTAAAGCTATCTAACTCATATTTATGCAGATAGGCTTGTGTGAAGGATGATTTTATTTGAAATGGTTTTAAAAAAAAACCTCCAAGTAATTGCAAATAAATGTGCTCGGTGAGATACTTAATCATTTCTGCAGGCCAGTGTGTACAACAAAAATAAAAAGGGATACCAAACAAATTTGCCATTGTCATCTAAACCTCCATATGCCTAATTCAGAGAAGAGAACATTTTAGAGAAGTGATTGCAACTTGTGTTGTGGGGTTTGGATGTGGCTCACATATGTATTTCATTTGGCCTGCCTGATATTTAAAATTATTTTTTCTTGGGGCGCCTGGGTGGCTCAGTTGGTTAAGCCGCTGCTTTCAGCTCAGGTCACGATCCTGGAGTTCCAGGATCGAGCTCTGCAGGGAGTCTGCTTGTCCCTCTGACCTTCTCCCCTCTCATGCTCTCTCTCTCACTCTCTCTCAAATAAATAAATAAAATATTTAAAAAATTATTTTTTCTCTTAGTTGTCAACTTTCAAAAATTGAGAAGACCGGGAAATTTCGCATACAAATACAGATTTCACACTTCTCTCAGGAATCTGAAAGATTTGGGAGCATTGTATCTTCATTTACTTATGACGAGGGTCATGTGGTGTTAAGTCACTGCTGGTCCCCTTGGATGAATCTCTCTCTCTGGGTCCCCAAGGGCCCATGTAGCCACCTAGTGTGACTTTTGGCTTTTGCAGCTGTCTGAGCCCAACACTCTGCTAAGAGAGACCAAATCATGGTCTCTAGTTGATTGAGGGGTTACCAAAATAGAAGGGGAGTTGACATCCTCTATGGAGCTCCTGAAAATGGAACCAGAGTCAACCACCCAAGCTGTAGGAGACGGTCTCCAGTGAGTGTAAGGCAGAATGGTCTGCAGGTGTCTGTGGTCTGACGGTAGCAGGTGGCCCCAAATACGCTGACTTCCTTTCCACTTGAAGTGTCTTTTCATTTTTTTAAGATTTTATTTATTTGATAGAGACACAGCCAGAGAGGAAACACAAGCAGAAGGAGGGAGTGAGGGAGAAGCAGACTTCCTGCTGAGCAGGGAGCCCGATGTGGGGCCCGATCCCGGGACTCTGGGATCATGACCTGAGCTGAAGGCAGACGCTTAATGACTGAGCCGCCCAGGCGCCCCTCTACCTGAAGTGTTTAAGCCAAGGGGAGAAGATCATGACTCAGGGCTATCAGAGACTGGATTTGCGCGCTGGAGAGAGTTCGGAGCAGGACACTGGAAGAAGCGTAACTCCAACATAAGGCAACCTGTTTTCCTAAAGAGTAAAGTTGATGGAATGGCAATTCTCATAAAGAAGTATTATACTTTTTAACTGATTATACAGGGAAGACCACATAAAAGCTCCCAATTATTAAAATAATAATAAAAAAAGAGCACATGGTTGGCTCTGTCAGTAGAGCACATGAGTCCTGATCTCAAGGGATAGAGCTTACTTTAAAATATGGGAAGCAATGGGGCGCCTGGGTGGCTCAGTGGGTTAAGTGACTGCCTTCGGCTCAGGTCATGATCTTGGAGACCCGTGATCGAGTCCTACATCGGGGTTCCTGCTCGGCGGGAGGCCTACTTCTCCCTCTCTCACTCCCCCTGCTTGTGTTCCCTCTCTGGCTGTGTTTCTCTCTGTCAAATAAATAAAATATTTAAAAAAAAATATGGGAAGCAATGGCTACCATGAGCTGACTCTCATATATAAGCTGCAGGGAATAGTGAGCAGAACAGAGATGTAGGGAGAAAATTGGGCAGTGGCACAGCTAAAGGGACCAGCAGCAGATTGTGTTTTGTTGTAGATGGAAAGAGAGGGTTGAGGACGTGGTGGAATGATGCAGTTAAAGGAACAGTGCACTTACCACTAGGCAAGCTGCGTGCTGGATTTTATTTTCTGATTGATCAGCTTTGGCTTTCTTGAAATAAAAGGAAAGCCAGATGTAGTATAAATAGTTTGCACAACCCCATCTAAACACAGCCTGCCAAAGGTAAGTGTTCCAATCTTTTTTTGTTGTATGGTCTTATGCAGACCGATGGCAGAGCCGGGTTTTGTTAGGTGGTTAAATAACGGGGTGCTCACTCACCAGTTCGTTGCCATTAGGGATCGCTCCAGCATTGCCCTGTGTTGCAATCACCCATGTTTATGTGGCTTCTTATACAGCTGTTTATGTTTACAAATGTGAAGATTTCCCCGGGGAAGCATTTTTGCCTCTGTGACTCTTTTCATCTATAAAGAAATCACTCAGAAATTAATTTGGGGTGTGGTGTTACGAGATCAAGACAAGCGGAATGCACCTACCCATCAGGGGGGCTTATTACCCTCACGGTGATATAGACATTAATCTCCTTGGCATCAGTGGTGTTGGAGATGAGAAAGAAGTGCTCGTGGCAGCTAATTATACCTCCCTGTATTAATTACCATGTTAAGTGACAGTTTTGTTCACACCTTGTTGTTCGCCTAAAGAAGAAGGAAAAGAACAATTCTATGTCGTTCTTCAAAGATTTAGAACAGGAATCTTGGCCCTCTGTTCTTAACAGAATGCAGGTCGAAATAAGGAAAGGAGAGAACTATTCCACTTGTGTTTGGTGGCTTAATGGAAAAAAAATTAATGACTTTCATCTTATTTTGACTCAGATGCCTACCTGAGATATGATTTGAAATGAGTTTCCTATTCCTGACTCCCCTGGTTGAAGACCCAGGGATTTATCAGTAACTCACAACAACAAAGAACGTTGCTCAGGACAATTTGACACAGATGCTGCTTCCTGTTTCACGGAGCCAACCACACGTCTTCTTAACTTCTATAGATTTAAGCAGGATTTATACTTCATGAATCCAAGTGTGTATCCAAATCCTCTTGTTATTATAAAGAACGACAACACAAAAGCTATCCTCTGAATCAGCCAGTCTTGTTTTCTATAAACCTCTAAGGAAAGATTTGTACTTTCCCCAGTCTTTGCTTTAGAAGAAATAAACCCGATTTGGCCAGTACCCCTCCTGGAAAGCAGCATCCAAGTACAGCCCCTGGGGCCCCGTAGCTTTGCAGGCACTAATAGCAAGGACTCAGGGAAGTAGCTAAAGTGAGTTTGTCACTAGCTCATCTTTTTTAAAGTAGGCAGCAACTTATGTTTATGTTTGTTATGTTTGTCTTTCTGGAACATTGGCATGCCATGCTATTATCTAGTCAGAGACATTTTTATTATTTCTTTATGGGATTTATGACCAGTAGGGTTATTTCCCTGCTGACATGTAGCGTTACATTTTAGAATTATGCCCACCTGACAGTTCAGGAAATTTCCTCTGAAGAGGTCGTATTTAAGCCAGAAATGGCCAAGCACGTCCAGAACCCACTGCTCAGCTGCTACTTTCCATGCGGCAGAAGAAGGACTCTTTAAGTTAAATTGATTTTTCTCGTTCAGAGTTAACTCTACCATCTATTTTCCTTTTTTCATTTGAGTTATTCTCTGTTTGCCTCCTTGCCTGCATATTAACTGGGAGTCAATGCAGAAAAATGTGGCCCCTGAGCATTGCACGAGCGTAACACACACGTGACACCTATGGGTGTGCACGCTGTGTACAGGGATGGTTGGGGGGCTTGCAGGGAATGGCACACAGGTATCATAGAAAGAAGAAGAGCACAGGACAGAGTTGAGGGAGACTAGTATTAAACTCTGATCCTTCCAGTTACTGGTACTATTCATTGATTTTCCACCTTCCAAACTTTGGAGCGTGGTTGTAAGGGTCTCCTTGAAATATATGTATATACCGCAGGAGATGAATAGTAAATGTTAGCTTATTTCTGACTGATAGTTGTTTTCCTTGGGAATTAGATTCAGAGACCATGTGAACATTATATATGTGGCTTGGTGTTCAATCATTTAATGGTTTCACATCTGAGAAGCACTAACATATTTTCAAAAATTGTATTTCTTATTTGATCAGAATCCTACATCTTCCAAGATGGATCTAGGTATAAAAGTTTAAAATACTTTTGACTGGCATATATGCATATTTCTATACCTGGGTGACAAAGCACTCCATGAAAAGTACTGTACTATACCAAGACACTTTGATCCTATTCAAAATATTAAGATCTAAGTTTAAGCTATTTCAAAGATCTGATAATTTCCACTTTTATTCGGAACGCAGAAATGACTCTTTATGGAGCCCCTGACCCCAGCGGGGATGTTTCTGCAGCTGTTCACAGGAAGGGAGCATTCCTTTCATGCTCAGTATGGACAATCACTGATTGCATCAAAAGACTACCCCTGCCTCGTGCAGATGATAGGAAGTACATTGTCTTTTACTTAGCAGCTAATGAGTAGTGGCTCTGTGTCCAGCAGCCCATGTGGCTGGCCACCACAGGGCTATTGTGAGAAGGCAAACACTTTTATCCTCCAGGGTCTTGGGTGTTGCCTTCGGGTTTTGCCAGGAAGAGGCTGGGTGTTGGGCAGCATCTTGTGAGCAGTCTGAGACTCCAGGAAAGACTTGCTAAATAAGCATGGCTGAGTAGCAGTATTATTGAAAGATGTAGCTGCTGAGTGTGGAGGGTCAGACTGTTCTCTCTTTTGTAGCAAATTGACTTGGGAAACTAGTCTAAGTCTCAAAGGGTTGCTTGGTGCATATAGAATCAGAGAAGTGAGACTGAGAGGTTTTTAGCATTACATTGTCCTTTTTCGAACTATGTAAGCAATACACATTCGTTACAGAAAGATTGGGTAACGCAATATACAGCAAAAGGAAAAAAAGGAGCCACATACACCACTTAGAGATAACCAATGTTAACATTCTGTTGTGTAGGCTTCCATACTCTTTTGGCCATCCTCATTGAGTTTTGCACACTCCAGGGCTTGGGGATAATTTGTCCTTTTGGAGACTTAGGCCCTGGAAATAGCAATTGTTTTTTTAGATTTTATTTTGAGCAGGGGCAAGAAGGAAAAGATCTTGTTCCTGTAAAACCTGCTTTTGCCAGATAAATGGGCAGGAGAAAGACGGGATGAGTAGAGTAATGGAATTTGGAATGAAGATACCTTAAATTAGCTGGTCGAGTGCATTTCGAGGTTGGATAGCTTTCTTTGGGTGGGCAGTGTTTTGTCTGCCAGAATCTTGCCCTTGGGGGAACCCCCTTTCTCTCTACTTGATGTGATCTGGTTAATTGTCAGATATGTTGGTATGCCTTCACTCTAGACCTCCTAGCCACAAGGGCGTGTGTGTGATCCAATCTGAGGAATCATATTATTGCAACTTCGTGGATACAATCATGGGTTCAGAGGTGGGCATGTGATCCAAATAGGGCTAGCCAGAAGTTTTATTTTGTTTTCCTGGAATTGATATGTGAACATTAGGAGAAAAAGTCTCTTTATAGTGAAGTGGCTTAAAGTCTCTTTATAGTGAAGCAGGGAAAATGGGCAACAAGGGCTGCCTGCTGCATTCTTGTCACCATGTGGCAGATAGCTTGTCCAAAAGGACGGACCAGCAGTGCAGAGACAGACAGAGAAAGATCATAGGTAGGTAGGTAGGTAGATATATATATAGATAGATAGATTGATGATAGATAGATAATAGATAGACAGATAATTGATTGGCAGATAGATGAGAGAGAGAGAGACAATAATGAGAACTTTCTGTCTTCAGTGAGTTGACCTTCTTTGAACCCTTGGATCTAGCCATCCTTAAAATTTTGTTATGTAAGCTAACTAAATTTTCACTTTTACTTAAGCTAGTTTTAGTTGGTTTTGGTTAAATATAACCAAGAGTCATGACTATCATATTTCTCCAGCTCCTTGGGGACAGGGGTCTTATCTCCAAGCACACTGCTTGGTACACACCTTCCCAACTCTGAGTTATCTCTTCTTTTTTTGTGTTCGGAGTATAGTTTTTCCTCTTTTGAAGACTTCATTTTCTAGCTCTGCTTTCATGGTGGTGATGGGCCAATCTCTTCTGGGGAAAAGAGGAACCCAAAGCATCCTTTTGGCAATTAGCATAAGGTGGGACCTTGACTTCTCAGAGAGCTGATGGGGTCAGATGGGGAGGGCAGGCCCGGTTTTGATTAATATGTCTATAAAATGGAATTCTGGGACTGACCTCCACTCAACTCAAGCAATGCAAAGATAATTGACCTTTGGAAACTGCCTTTGTCAGTCTTTTTATTATTTTTATAGGAAAGTCCTGCAAACCAATTACATCTCACAATGGGCCTTTTATGGAGCTATTAGTTTAATGCAGCTTTCAGAGAAATTAGTCCTTAGGGAGCCTGAAATTCTAGGAAAAAAAAAAAGCCCTCCATGGACTTATTTGACTTTTGGATTAGCAGGAAAGATGGATTGGTAGCGTAATATCCCCTATAGTAGCTTTTGACATTTGAGCCATCTGACTAAGGTACCACATTCCCATTTTGGGCCCCTGGCGACTGCCCCAAGCAAAAGGAAAAAATAAATTTAGAAGAGGACAAGGTGGCTCTTTGAATAATTCAATCTACAAATCAAAAAGGGTTTATTCCCCGTCAGTCTGAGGTTAAGGAAGACCAAAGTGAGAAAATTGAAATAGAGCTTCCGCTCAAAGATTTGCTTTTTTCCAAATGTGCAATTACAGATGTCTGTCTCAGATCCTCGTGTTGGCTTCTGCCCCTCTTGCCCTGGCCACAGTTATTTGCAGAGTGACAGTTCTGGGGCCACTGTCTGTCACAGAGTCGGGCTGGGCTGACAGAGAGGAGGTGCCATCTCGGCAAACTCACTTTGCGCTGGCATGGGAGATGGAGGCCCTGAAGAGCAGAGCAGGGATACAGAGAGAGTTAGACAGTGACAAGAGGACCAAGGACTCGCAAGGTGTCCTTTCATTGCTCAGGGTCTGATCTGCACGTTGGTTGCCCAGCTCATCCCTAGGACGGGGAAGGGGCCAGAGGGCATTCCATCAGCCCAGCCCTCACCCCTGAAGCCCCAGCCCTGCCTATCCCTTTGTGGTGTGGCCATTAGCCCAGCTGCACTTAAGAGCTCACAGTCATTCCATCCCCTGTAGCCTGAGGACTTTCGCTGTGTTCTTACTCTCCTTCCTTCCCAGTTCCTGTGTGCTCTGGCTCTGACCTTGTCATATGCTCCCTGGGTACCCAACCAGGGCTTTCTTCTGCAAGCCTCTGCTACTATCTGCATGTGGGCGTCCTCTGATTGTAGGGGGAGCTTGCTTAGCCTGAGCAGGTGGGGTGGGCTGAAAGGCTGGGGGTCATGTCCCATGGGAGCAGCCCTCAACTACTCACGTGAAGGTGTTGATGGTTGAGTACCCCAGCTCCCTAGTCTCTTAGATGGAACGATTTTGAGGTATGTTCCACATCTTCTCCTGGAGTTCCCCGGGGCAACTGAGCCTCAATTACCCCAATTGGTAAACTTCTTATTAACCCCCTGTATTCGCTTCCTTCCTCTCCTTGTCTCAACCCTCACTCCCCTCCTACCATTTCTCAGAGTCAGGTCCCAGATAACGCTCAAACTCAGCCTCGTCTAAGAGCCTGATGCTGCGGCTCACACCCTAAGCCAGACCTCACGCCTCCTTTCCTGTCTGCTCTGACTCTCTCTCTCTGGGTCCAGGATCCAATGTGCCTTGTCCCATACTGTCCTGGGCTCTTCCTGCTTACCTCCTTACCTTGAACTCATAACGACTTCTCAGATTCTATCTGTCTCCCGTTCCCCTGATCCACGACCTGGCTCGAGTGCCAGGATGCCTCCCTGGTCCATGTGGCCAGTATTCCTGCTGGTTTTGACCCGGTCCATGAGTGGAAAGAATGGAATCTCATTTTTTTTTTATTGTTACTAAAAATTTTTTTTTCCAGTGTTCCAAGATTCATTCCCCATTCCCCACACCCAGTGCTCCACACTTTAGGTGTCCCCAGTACCCACCACCAGGCTCTCCCATCCCTCCACCCCCCTCCCTCCAAGTCCCTCAGTTTGTTTCTGTGTCCAAAGTCTCTGTTGTTTCGTTTTTCTCCCTGTATTACCCTACTTCCCATTTGCTTTCCTTCTCCCACTGTCCTCCAGTTTACCCCTCATGCACCGCAAGTAAGTGAAACCATGCGATACTTGACTTTCTCTTCTTGGCTTATTTCACTCAGTGGAATCTCATTTTTAAGGGAGAAAAGAGTAGAAAGAAAGAAAGAACTCCTGAAAGGACCACACCCTCGGTATGCAATGTAGGGACGTATCTCCAGAGAAGAATGGGCAGGTGGACAGCTCTGCTCACCATGCACTGGTCCTGTCGGTCTCCGGTCCTGGCACCTGAAATGGCAGATGGATTGGCTTTGTTAGTAACGGGGCTGTGCCCTTTCTTGCCTTTCTCAGAACTGCTCCCTTTAGAAGCAGAAGCATCTTCCTCTCAAAGCAGCAAGCTCCAGCTGCTACCACGACTTGTGTGACGCTGGGCAAGTTTTTAATCTCACTCATAGCTCAGTGTCTTCAGCTGAAAAATGAGGCTCATCACACACACCTCATAGAATGGTTGCAAGGAGTAAATAAGAAAATGTGATGAAGTGCTTAGCGGGATGCCTGGCACGTAGTAAGAGCTCCGTAAGTGCTAGCTGTTATTAACCTGGCATGCACTACCTGGCTTTGTTCATTATCTTTTGATATTTTATCTCCCTGCATGCAGGAGGCCTGCGGGAGCATCTTTCTTCCTCTTAGCGTCTACAGGGTGTGTATGTAGTAAATATGTAAAAAGATGCATGTGTAGGGGCCCAGGTAGGGTCACATCCTAACTGTGTGATCCTTGCTTTTTCCTCCTGACCTCTCAGGCATGCCTCAGCTTTATCCACCGCAGAAACTTCCAGTTGCGCAGAAGACATGCAGGTGCCCGGGGATTGTCAGAGTGCCAGCCTCTGCCATGAGGCCGCCTGGAGGTCAGGGAGCGCAGAGAAGCAGTTCTCGCTGATAGGGCTTCCCATCACTGTGTTCCTGAGGATGTAGCCCGGTTAGGATGAGACTCTTCTTCAGCAGCCTCTCTTTATCACGCTTAAAACCCACAGACAGTGCAGGGGCTCTTCCCCGGGGGAAGGCCCGTGCAGCAGTGGGGGTATTTCACACTCTGAGGTGCAAAAGTATTTACGCTGAACAAGTCACTTAAATAATAGTGTTATCTGCTGCTTCCCCTTCAGTGTTCTGGACAGATAAAGATAAAATAGCCGAGGTAATTGTGGAGATGGAGTGTCGCTGGCAAATGATCTAAGCACAGAGACCATTTCCAGAGACAGATGGAGTGGAGGTTCCGGTAATTTTTCTTGAATCATGTTTAAAGTGGCACAGTCTGAAAACCAATTCGATAGGAGGGCCGCTCCAGGGGTCTGGGGCCCCCTGAACTTTGAAAATATTAAAGTCCAGGGAGGTTTACCAGTAACACAGAAAGCACCCTTTCCCCACGCAGCCTGGTGGAGGGGTGGGTTGCTTTGGGGAGCTGGATGGTCACCCCCTGGAGAATCCCATCCACATGGCGCTGGGGGCCAAGCGCTGAACTGTGATCGCTGGTGGGTCTGGCAGTGCCGCCATCGGGGGTTGGCTTGGCGCCAGGGCCAGGAGAAGCGATTGCACAGGAAGAGATGGGATGTGCTGAGTGCCCTGGGAGACTTCCTCCCTCATAGTTCGGTTTGTTTGGGGACATGGAGGCAATGGAGTCTAGGAACCGGGCTCTGTGAATTTGAATGTGCAGCCAGTATCCTTGGGCCCAATGCCAGCGCCGCAGCAGAGAGGAAGGAGGTAGGGGGCTTACCTCAAACCACTCGCAACCTGCTAATGAAAGAAGTAATGGGCTCTGAAGGTAAAATGACAACGTCTTATGGAACACTTTGCAGCCACTGAAAACCATTTTGTAGAAAACTAAATGATGCGGGGGAATATTCATGATATATTGCTAGGGGAAAAGAGTAGACTCTGAGACAGCATGCAGGTGTGCTCTAGGCACTTGTTTTAAAACTTATAGGGGCGCCTGGGTGGCTCAGTGGTTAAGCCTCTGCCTTCAGCTCAGGTCATGATGCCAGAGTCCCGAGATCGAGCCCCGCATCGAGCTCCCTGCTTGGAGGGAAGCCTGCTTCTCCCTCTCTTACTCCTGCTGCTTGTGTTCCCTCTCTGGCTCTGTTTCTCTCTGTCAAATAAATAAAAAATCTTAAAAAAAATAAAACTTACAGATATGCTCCCATATGCAAAGAAAAATTACTGAAGAGACAGCTAAAATAGTACGTTATTTACAAATCTGTTTTGGCTTTGAATTTTTCTACGTTTTCCAATTTTTTGCACTGGGGGTCTATTTCTCCTGGAGTGAGCCAAAGATATACTAAAATTATAGCTTCTGGTCATATGGTATTTATAGTTTTCAAAGTTTTCTACATACATACTTCCATATGACCCTCATAATAGTTCTGGGAATTAGATAAAACCATTGTTCCTGTTTTACAGATAAGGACACTGAGGCTCAGAGCAAATGGAGGGCTTGAATAACTCATTGCCCAGCATGTGTCCCTGGGCCAGGGCTAGAACCCGGATCTCATGTATTCTGGCTGTGGTGTTCTTTCCACCACTTCCTACGGGTTTTGAGACAGAACCATCAACAGCGTCTGCCACCTCATGTCACACCCCCAGGAATGCCCACCTGCTCCCCTACCTAAGACCAGCTCCTTTGTTTTGTGCTCTCAGATCTGTGTTCATTTTTCTCTATACTGTCCAACACTGTAGCTGCTAGCCACTTATGGTTATTTGAATTTGAATGTAAGATAATAAAAATTAAATAAAATGACACGTTTGGTGTTTCATTAGTGACACCTTCAGTGCACACTGGCCATGTGTGGCCCTGCTGTACTTATAGAATATTTATTGTCACTGGAAGGGCTGGCAGGCTTTTTTGGATTATTTATCTCCCTTCATGATTTCACATTGGTTTATTCAGTTATTTTTGGATTCATCTGTTCCCTGCACTAAACTGAAGTCCATGAGAGCAAGGATCACCACTGATTTGCTTCCCCCCATATCGCCAATGCCAAGACCAGTCTTTTTTTCCTCCAGATTTTATTTATTTATTTGACACACAGAGAGAACAAACAGGGGGAGCGGCAGGCAGAGGGAGAGGGAGAAGCAGACTCCTCACTGAGCAGGGAGCCCGACACGGGGCTCCATTCTAAGACCCTGGGATCATAACTTGAGCAGAAGACAGCCACTTAACCGACTGAGCCACCCAGGCTCCCCTCAAGATCAGTCTTGACACATACAAAGTGCTTAATAAATGTCTGTTGAATGCTCTCCATGGCTGTAGGATGAAGTCTACTCGCCATAGTGGGGCTCCCCAGGTCCTGTGTCACATGGTCTGCTCCCCCTCACCAGGCTCCCTCCAAATGTTCATCTCCTGGTCTCCAGCCACATGGTTCCCGGGTCTCTTTCTCTTCCTTAGGTGTCCCATCCCGTCTTGCCCCCGAGCCTTCACAACACTCTTCCCTCTGCCTGCAGTCCACTCCTGAAGCCCCACCACTTCTCCTGGATGACTCTTTTTCAACCTTTGTTGTCTAAGGATTAAAGATTGAAAGTCTCTGCCTCCAGGAAGCCTTTTGTGTTCCCCGAGTCTGGGTTAGCTGCTCCTCCCGTGTGCGTTCATAGCACTCTGACCTTCCCCCACCCCCCACTTAGCATACCCTAGTGTAACAGTCTCTTAAGATCTTTATCTCTCCAACCAGATTGTAAACCCCATGGGACAGAGGCTATGCTTCTTACTCTCCATCATGTCCCCTTGTGCCTAGATCAGTGCCTGGTACAAAGTAATTAATTGTTCAGTCACCAAATGCTTATTAGCATCCCACTATATGCCAGGACCATGTCGGGCACTGGGCAGATGCTAGTGGACAAAAGAGACATAGGTACAACCTTGAGGGACTTCCCCAGGCCTTAGAGCTCTGCAAATGTGTGTTGAATGAACACAAGACTGAGGCTGTGTCTCATGAGACTGGCCTCAGGCTCCAGCTGGAGGGACAGCATGTCAGGCCAGGGCTGTTGGATCAGTATTGTTGACAGGGGAAGTTCTGGTTGTGGGCACTCATTTTCCTAGAGCCTGCCTTGGATTTCAGGTGAGGTCTGGAGGTGAGAAGGATGCTCCAAAACCCACTTCTCTGTGCTGCTGTCTCTCTGCCTCTCCATCTCTCTGTCATTCTCGTTATCTCTGTATCTCTGGCACTTCCACTTTGTTAAAGTAATCTGTGTTAAAGTACTCTCATTACCCCACCCACTAGCCCTATTAAAACTGCTAGGGATTGGTTGCTTTTTCAGAACATCTCAGGTCTTTTCTCCTGCTTGGTGAAATAAAAACAAAATTATTCTAGTGGAACATTTTATGTTAGATGCAATATAAGAAAACAGCTTACAGAACTGAGCCCTCATTTGGAAGCAGCCAGGGCTTGGAGGAACAGGAGGGGAGAGGGAGCCAAGAGCACATTCTGGGCAGAGCAGGGAGGGTGGAGCAGGGTGTATCTGTCACTAGGAGCTGGGATGGCACCGGGATAAGTCACCACAAAAACTGATGGCCCTTTTTAATGTTTTTATCCCTCTGGGATTTAATTCTTATTTTAGTCCAGAATTATGCGGCCCTTCAGCCAAGAGCCTCTGTCCCTCTCTCCCTCCTTTTATCTTCCCATACTCTTGCTTTTAATGTGTGTGTGTTTTTTTTTTCCTCTGCTTTGAGTTTTTACTGCGCACCTGCCTGGCCGGAGCCAGAGCCTCCACTTCCTCTGACACCCACCCACCAGGCATCTTTGGTGGTAAACGAGCCGCCCCAGCAGGAGACCGAGATTTCTAGCTCTTCTCCTTCCTGCTGAGGCTCTGTGGGTGGGAGTTTTCAGCTCAGCCTGTTTCTTTCTTTTTTTTTTTTGTTTTAAGTTTTTATTTAAATTCCAGTTAGTAACACACAGCGTAGTATTAGTTTCAGATGAACTACAGTTTCGTTCAGCACCTCCGTACAACAGTGGGTACTCATAAAAACAAGTGCACTCTTTAATCCCCATCCCTGATTTCCCCATCTCCCCCCCAGAACACAACTCTCCTCTGGTCACCGTTGGTTTGTTCTCTGTGGTTAGGGTCTGTTTCTTGGTGTTCCTCCTCCTTTCTCTCTCTCTCCTCTTTTTCCCTTTTGCTCATTTGTGTTGTTTCTTAAATTCCGCATATGAGTGAAATCATATAGTATTTGTCTTTCTCTGACTTTTGTTTTAATTTAATTTTATTTTTTCAGTGTTCCAAGATTCATTGTTTATGCCCCACACCCAGTGCTCCATGCAATACGTGCCCTCAGTACTCACCACGAGGCTCTCCCATCCCCACACCCCCTTCCCTTCAAGACCCTCAGTTTGTTTCTGTGTCCAAAGTCTCTCATGTTTTGTTTCTCTCCCTGAATTACCCTACTTCCCATTTATTTTCCTTCTCCTACTGCCCCCTGTATTGCCCCTTATGCGCCACATGTAAGTGAAACCATGTGATACTTGACTTTCTCTACTTGGCTTATTTCACTCAGCATAATCTCTTCCAATCCAGTCCATGTTGCTACAAAAGTTGGATATTCATCCTTTCTGATGAAGGCATAGTATTCCATTGTATATATGTACCACATCTTCTTTATCCATTCATCTGTTGAAGGGCACCTTGGCTCTTTCCACAGTTTGGCGATTGTGGCCATTGCTGCAATGAACATTGGAGTACGTATGGCCCTTCTTTTCACTACATCTCTATCTTTTGGATAAATAC